>BLKR01016621.1:0-23449 GCA_011170035.1 Teleogryllus occipitalis | reverse complement strand
TCATTCCGCGCTCGACTGTCGAACCGAACGGATCGTTCTTGTCGGTGTGAACAGTGATAACCGTGCGACTTACTAAAAGTTGTGAACCAGCGCAAATCTTGTGGTCTGTGGAAACAGTCCACTAGTGAGTGCTACGAATTATGTACAATGGATACTGCCCGACAACCGGGCAGCTCATCAATAATGCGTTAATAACGCTCAACAGTGATTATTCCATCCCAGACCTAAACACATCGATGCTGTACGAACAAACAACGGCAACCGTCAGTGACGAAGTTACATCAATGGAATCTCAACCAAGTCAAACGACAATGGAACGCCAACCAAATCAACAGACATCGATGGGGCAGCAAAACCCGGATACTCTACAAGGTAACGCTTCAGGCCAACATGCCGCAGGGCAAAATTTAAAGCGACCTTCAGGTAATGATACCTCGTCTAGCGACACCAAAAGGTCTAACCTGCATTCAAAACAAGACAATATAGACAGTTCAACCCAGTTTAGTTATTCGGTCCAAACTTACAATAGATTTGAAGAACTGAACAGAATACCAGATCCCAACAATCAAAATAGGTTTAGTTACATTAATGAAACATCGCCAAGTGTGTCAGAATCAGTTAAAATCCCGCCAATTTATGTAGCAAATATAACTAACATCACGAATTTCAGCAAGGAACTCAATACAAAAGTAACAAACAGTTTCACACTTCAATTCATAAATAATAAAGTGAAAATACAACCTGAAAAAATCAGTGATTTCAGAGACATTACCAAATATCTAATTAACACAGGAAGACAGTTTCATACCTACAAGGACCCAGCAAATAAGAAATTCTCAGTTGTATTTAAAAATCTACACACATCCATCACAGAAGAGGAAATCTACACCGAATTGAAAGAAAAACATCCATCACTCGTTAAAATTACTAGACTCCGAAAAGACAGTAATCCAATTCCAGTAATAGCAGCCGAATTCAACGGGGAAGAAAACATAGAAAATATTTTAGAAGTAAGACAAATTTGTAATCTCATTGTAAAAGCTGAAAGGAGAAAAAGACCTAAAGGCCCCATTCAATGCATGAGATGTCTAGACTTTGGGCATACAAAAAATAATTGTAACCACAAAATAGCATGTATTTACTGCTCCAAAAATCATTATTCTGCAACTTGCCCCCATAAAAATGAACCATTTAAATGTTATAACTGTCAAGGAAATCACAGAGCAGACCTCAGAACAGTAGAATGCCCCTATTATAAAAAAATAAGCCAAAAACCTAACCTCAAAGATCCTCCAATTAGATCTAGAACCAATGGGTCGTCTACAGTACCACCTCAAAATAACCAAACTAACTTCCCCAGGCTGTATAACACTCAAAATATCCCAAACTTTACACACACTAACAACACAAACACAGAACAACATAATAATCAATTCTATAACTCTCAAAATCGAAATCGTCAAACACACTCGAACGAAAATAACTTTCTCAACTCCCTGATCAATACAATAGCCACTCACATAATCAATATAATCAACTCAATTATCCCAATCATAATAAATAACATCCATTCATCTATCTCAGCATACATTAGGCCTAATAACAATTACGCAACAAACACAAATTAATAAGATTACCATACTCAATTGGAATGCAAATGGTATAATCAACAAAGTTAACGAACTAAAATATTTCATGGAAGATAAGAAAATTGATTTTGCATGTATAACTGAATCACACTTAAACAATAGTACAAAGTTCAGCATACCAGGTTATAAAGTAATCAGAGTAGACAGACCAAACTCTAATGGAGGAGGAGTAATGATACTGATAAAGAGCACAATACCATTTTATCCAATAATACTACCACCAACCCCAGGTATCGAAACAGCAGCAATTAAGTTTATGAATAACAACTATCTGGAAACCACACTCATAGTAGCATATAAGCCCCCCAATGTGAAAATTCAGGATACCAATATCATTGGTATTATTGATCAACACACCCCAACAATTGTCCTAGGTGATTTTAATGCAAAACATGTAAAGTGGGGATGTAAAAACAATAACTCAGCTGGAACACAACTACTACGGTTAATAAACAACAACAAATTAAGTTTCATAACCCCTAATGAACCAACCTACTACCCATTTGATCACTCTAGGAACCCTGATCTGTTAGACATAGGCATAACAAATATACAACAAAAGTTTTTCTCCACAGTACACCATGAAATGGACTCAGACCATCTACCAGTAATAATCACTACACAACAGTCACTCCCCACACATTCACCCACTCCACAACTCAATACTCACAAAATTAATTGGCAAATATTTAAAAATAATGTTAAAACAAACATTCCAAAGTTCAAAATATTAAGTACCCCTCTAGAAATAGATCAAGCAATCACAATACTTAATAACATAATATTAAGAGAAATAGAGAACAGTAAACCAAATAAATCACCTACAAATACACAGAATAAAAACAATGAACTACCCAAACGCATAAGAAATCTAATTTACATAAAGAATAAAACAAGAAGGTTATGGAATTACACTAGACACCCTGAAATTAAAAAGGAACTAAATCTATTAACATATATTACCAAAAAACACTTTTCACACACAAACAACAACAATACAACACCATGATTCAAACATTAAGCTCAAGTAACAATACACTGTGGCAATTTAAAAATAAAATACTAAAGAAAAAAAATACCATTCCTCCACTTAATACCAACACAGGGAAAAAATTCTCACCCGTTGAAAAAGCTGAAACACTAGCAAATCATTTTGCAGATACATTCAAACCAAACGACTCACTCCCACACATTCAACACCAAACAATCACACAGATAGCAACAGCTCCTAATTACAATGTACCATCCAGAATTAGATTCATATCTCCCCAGGAAATAATAAACATAATTAAAACACTCCCTAATAAGAAGGCTCCAGGACATGACAGAATAAACAACAAAATCCTAAAAAAATTGCCACATCAAGCCATAGCATTCTTAAATAATATTTATAACTCTTCATTAAGAACAGGTTACTTCCCACTATTATGGAAACACTCAATAATAATACCCATTCCAAAACCAAACAAACATCCATCGAATGTAGAAAATTATCGACCAATCAGCCTGTTACCCTCCCTATCAAAAATTCTTGAGAAACTTATTCAGAAAAGACTTAGTAATTACCTCAATAAAAATGACATCATTCCCAGACACCAATTTGGATTCACAGAAAAGTTATCAACCACACATCAATTATTAAGAATCACAGAACATATCCATACAGCATTCCAAAGAAAACTACATACAATATCAACCTTTCTAGATATTTCACAAGCCTACGACAGAGTATGGCATCATGGTCTCATGTACAAACTAAGAATCAATGGCACACCCAAATACCTAACCAACATCATCAATAGCTTTATAAGCAATAGAACCTTTTCAGTGTCAGTAGATAATCATCTCTCAAACCCCAAACCAATATATGCTGGTCTTCCTCAGGGCTCCCCATTGTCACCTGTATTATTTAATCTTTACACAGCTGATATCCCTACATCCAACATAGTTAAAACAGCACAGTTTGCAGATGATACTGCATTGTATTGTTCAAACATATCACTTGACAGAATAAGAAACACATTACAGCAACATCTAAATCAAATAGAGTCTTGGTCAAGCAAATGGAAAATTAAATTAAACCCATCTAAATCAACAGCAAAAATATTCTCATTAAAAACAATTTTAACACCACCTCCTCTCACACTGAACAATAACATCATTCCTTGGACTCCTCAAAACAAAACAGTGAAATATCTAGGTCTGCATCTAGACACTAAACTCAACTGGAAAGAACATATAAACATTAAAACACAACAAACAAAAGTCAAACTATTTCAATTAAAGCCATTAATTAACAACCACAGTAAAATAACAATAGAAAATGCCAAACTCATATATACAGCCATAATTAGACCCTTAATGCTATATGCTTGCCCTGTCTGGATCAGTGCAGCAAAAACCAATATACATAAAATACAGGTCATACAGAACAAATTCCTTAGAACAATAACCAAAGCACCCTGGTTCATTTCAAACAAACAGCTTCATAAGGAAATTCAAATAAAACCTATCATACACCACATCACCAAGCTATCCAATAATTTTTACAATAATATGTCAACAATTACACAACTATCCCAGTACAATCTAGGCAAAGCACCCATAAACCCGACCAGAATAAAAAATAGATTTCCCAAACATGTATTTTACATCCAATTTGCAGATTTAGATGATTCATTGTGAGGTGCCCAGTGGGTTTCCTCTCCCTAAATAATAATTGTAAAGTAATAATAGTTTAGTTTTTTAAAATAGATCATAAGCATCAAAAACATGTGAAAGAGTTTGTATACAAAACTGAACCATGTATACCTTTCAAAATAATAAAATAATTGAGATTGAAAAAAAATATATATTTTATTTGGAAATTTGTAGCAGCAGGAGATGAAGAAAAAGACGATGATGAAGACGAAGAAGACGATGACGAAGAATAAAATGAAGAAAAGAAGGAAAAGAAGAACTTTTTGAAAGAAGGAAGTTCCTTTCTTCTCTCCCATCATAACTGAAGTGCTTAGTAGAACAAGGGGGCTTTCCCACAATGACATATTTTTGAGATATTGAGGGTGTTACCTCAACTTTCCTAACATAACTAAATTAATTTTTAAACTTTGAAACACAGTACACTTGCATATGCGTCCATACTGGATATATGTAATATATTACACTAAAAAATAATAGATTTCCCAAAAAGTGGGATAGTCCCTTGTTCTACCCAGCCCTTCAATTGCAAATCGTAACTGATTTTAGAGCCTGGCCATAAGGCTGGGCGACGCGACGCATCTGCTGCCGCTTTCAGTACCTTCCAGGAAGGGGGAAGGAAAAGCGGTCTGATAACAGGAACGGCCCCGAAGCAACCTCGGGCGAGGCCGACTTGGGCAAACGGAGCAAGTTTCGGCGCGAACCGGTCGCACATGGTGTGGAGATGAGCTCCTTATTGCCGATCGCTATGCCTTCGTCGACACGTAATTATATATTCAAGTACTGCAATATTTTTCATATCCCTCAGTCACACAATTTTGCATTAACTGCCAGAAATAAAAAAGAAAGATTTATAATTTCTTCTGAGAAAGGAGGAGAGAGGAGGACAAGGAGTCATTTGTACTAGAGAGTAAGAAAAGGAAAACAACACGATTTAAAAAATGAAAGGTTATAAATATTTTCCTTTATACGACGGTTAAATTGAAGTTCCAGTTCTGCACGCTTTGTTGCGTTCACAATTACGTACCCTAACCTCCGCCCTTTTGCGTCATTTATAAATTCGACGCTATAAACTTCCAAGAACGCGAAAGGAAAATACACGTAATCACATTAAAAACAGCTCGGTTTGTTAGTGGGAATTCGATGAGAATTACAGTTAAGGATGGACCTAGATAATGAGTATGAAATAACACTTAGACAAACAGATATAAATTTCATTATAATTAAATATCAACGCATTTATATTATTTACTTTGGCCTTTCCCAAATTAATTCCTTAATTTGAAGTTAATGAAAAAATAATTAGCATTGGCATAATAGGCAATATTAGGCATAATAAATAGTTAATGCCTAAGTAAAAAACGTTTCTAAAAAAGTTTTTCAGAGCTCTCCTTTTGCTCCACATTCATTTCATAATAGGCTGATACTATTTTTCATGGTTGAGAGGAAAATTAATTAGATAGCAACGATATACCTCGGGTACATGCATACCCAAACAGTCATCTGGATACAAAGATCAAGTATAATTAAGTAATATATACAAGTAAATGTAAGAATTAGTTTGATCTCGATGTGTCAGAAATAGAAGACGATCAGAAGAATTACGGAAATCGCACACATTCGTAAAGTTTGAACTCTTTCTCGCATACTATTAATCTTATATTCCATTTACTATAAAAGTCCGTGATTGTTGTCAAATCATTCACCTGCGTATACAGAACACAGGGAACGACATAAGTAGTGTTTTATATACCATTATCATCAATAAGGCGACGTGCGTAAGAAATGATTGCAACTATTAAATTTTATTAGCGGTGCCAATATCGCATTACAAAACAATTTGAGACAAAATTCCCCGACCCTATCGTATGTTCCCACAAAATTACGTTTACAGTTTCCCCTTTTCCTTCGTAGATCATGAATCAAACAACCTTCATTCCGACAAGCGGCGGGGCAAGGTGTCAGAGAACGCATTCACTTTGTTCTCCACTGTCAGAATAATAAAATATTCCACTTCCTTCAAGCAGGCAATTTCGTGAGAACGATTCCTGCCTAATGCTGTTCGGAACTCGTATAAAACGAATCGACGTTGCCATCGACCGCGCCGAGTCGAGAGTCGTTTTGTAACGTAATTCACTTGTTTCTGACTTCCATGGTTAACACGACGCTGATGTTTGATAGGAAGGGTACGATCGAGCACAAAATCCTGCTACTTTGTGAGGATCCCACGGTCAAGAATACATCTTCCAGTTTTGGAACCTACTCCCATTAATATTTTCCCGTGGGTGTGTGAAGGACCTCACACAGTAATAATAATAATAATAATAATAATAATAATAATAATAATAATAATAATAATAAAACTGGCGTACCCGTGCGAGAACTCTGGCATGTTAAACCCCACCCTGTTCCCTATTTGCCACCCTGTTCCCTGTTGCCTTACCTAAAAGCCTGATTTTTTTATTAGTTCTTGGGATGAATTTAAAAACTGGACATAAAGTAATCTAGTCAGTACCTACTTCTCTTCTAGTTTGCGTTTAAGTATCAACATACAATCATACATTATACCATATTATATATCGTACATATTTTTGGGACTATATGAATACTTACTTCCTCGTATTCACTGTTGTTAACACACTTTCCTTTCTTTAAATATACGCAAAATAGCTATTTACTAAACATTGTTACGAAAATGTAATGATTCTAAATAACAGGTAATGGTATTTTATTCTACTAACCTAATTTCCAAGTATGAATTTTGAAAACACAAAACATCTGAAAGTGTACATATCGAATGTATTAGCAACTGTAACGTAATTTTCAGATCAATTAGTGGTAAGAAAAAAAAAGCAAATTGGCCTGACAGTGCCTTGCATTGGTAATTTAGGTTAGGACAACCCATCATTATCAGGAAGGATAATTGAGTTAAAGAGGGGAAATATCTGAGAAAAACTTGTTGCTAAAACTGGCGCAGAATCTTCTGAATTGTAAATGTTCAGTGACCGCATACGTGTTCTTATGACGCAACGCCAATTTGCCAGGTTTTTCAATAAGACGCGCAATTTTTGACAGTTTTCCCTTTCAATTCTCTTGCATATATTCTAGTCACTGCAAGTATCATAGAGCTGATATTAAGACCTTTTTAATACAAGACTTAAATACCTAACTCCAGCATTTGCACAGGCAGTTAAATTGGTTTTTACTTTCTCGGATTTACTCTACGTATTCTATACGGCGTGAGGGATATTTTAAAAAAATTACATTACAACTAGAAAAGTTTGAAGAAAAATTTGTAGCCATTTTTGAGAAAATGGCATTTGAGTGTTTCTCAAAATGCGGAAATTTTAATTCATTTTCACAGAAAACTGTTGAGTTTTCTAGAAATTTTCTATGACATTATGTAACTCATAAATATGATAATGTAAACAAATTTTCGGTAATGCAAATATTAAGTGAGAGACGAGCCAAAAAATATATTTTTGTAATTTCTGAAAACATTTTTGAGAAAATAGTTTTTTGTACTTTTTAAAAATGGCAAATACTGCACGCAATATTGCGCGAAAACTACTAAACTTTTTTTAAAAAAATCTATATGACATTATTAAAAGAATGAGGAACAAATTTCATTTGAAGGAAAAATCTCTATCTTTAATTTTGTTATAGGAAGACGCCAGAAATAAATCCAACTTTTAAAATTTTCGGAAATTCAGAGTTAACCGTAAAAATCGGACTTATGCCACCTTTATAAGTGTATTTTACTCTATTCTCACAAGAAATGCAAAGAAAAACTTTGGGGCCGTTTTCGAGAAAAGTTTGAAAATGTCCGGGGTTCTTCATGTAAAGTATTTTATTGACCGGGGATCTTCATTTAAATTTTATAGAATGTTTTTTCAAAATTTCAAAGCTTCAACTAGAGCCAGATGGATAGCGGTTTCTTCAGTTTGGAAAAAATCCCACTCACGGTTTAGACGCTAGTAGTGTTCAAAGACGGATGGGCAGACGGACGGACGGACGGACGGACGGACGGACGGACGGACGGACATTTGGCTTTCAAGTGTTTTTTTGAATGAAGGACTCACAAAACATGGATTCTGGCAATACCACGTGTTAGAGGATTTTTTTCTTAATTTAGCAACTGGATTTATCCACTTTTTTGTTGTCACGGCCCGGTAATGAACTTTTTTGTGCCGAAAATCCGCCGTTGTTTCGCGCAGCATTACATAATTTTCTCTACACACCGTATATACCTACGTATACGAGAAAGTAAAAATAGAGAGTACCACATTTCCATGACGAGTTATTTAACGTTTGTGAAATAAATGCAAATCATTCCTACAAGGTACTCACCGACCACGCCTCCAATATGATATGCCAGTTTGTCAAGATAATCGCTCACAAGATTGAAAAGACTAGAGCATATTACGGAATCTAATAACACACCGAAGATGAGAATGTGTTCGATTAATGTGAAATGCTGCTACTTAGTAACCATTAGAAAATATCACTGAATGAATTCCTTTCCTCGTGTGTAATGGCTAATCTCCTGATTGGGGCCGATTCCGCTGGCATTTCATTTAATGACTGGGCCTTGGCATTGGAGACGACCTTCGCACAATTGGCATTTCGCGAGGGCTCTGCGAGCGGCCTAGCAGTTCGCTCCATCGTTCTTTAAGTCCTCTTAAAACCGCACAATCGCCTTAACGTAAGGCTACGAAATTCGAGAAAAACAGACCCAACCCATGATTACTCGAAGTCTCGTAAATAGTTATTAAAAGTGAAGTCTCGAAAATATTTTTACAAACTAAAGCAGAAGATTAGTAAAACTTAGAACTATAACCATTTTCAACTGCAACATAATACAATTTTAACAGTTTCTTGAACTACGCAAAACTAAAATGCACACGCTACATGTAGTTCTATTCGCTCCTGAAGTTTCCAGCCAGCCCTTGGAAATGTACCGAAATGTTTTAACTTTAACGATCTGCTAATACACATGGATTAAGCGATCCTAAATTGCAAGGGGAAATAGTAGTTTATGCAATTAGTTTATAATGTTAAGCTTTATTGCATGAGTACATGTTTTGAAAACGAGCGTCGTTAGGAGCGAGTTTTCAAATTTGTACGAATGTAATAAAGCAACATTATAAACGAGTTGCATACGCTATTTTTTGTATAACAGCATTATAAATTTACAAGAGAATCAAACTTAATTTCGCGAAACAACTTTCTTCTGACGTCTCGGGTGCTTGACATCCTACGCCCTCTGGAAATCAAATTCAAGATGGCATTGTTGACATCCGTGCGAGAAAACGGTGGTCGGCTGTTCCGTCTTCTTCTACCTCCCCACGATTCTCTCGCTACTATTGGCTGAATGTGTGATGACGTCATGTCGCGTTTAATAATGGCGATGACGTCATGTAGCGTGCGATAAAATACTGGATTATGCACGATTCGGGGTATCGAAAAGGGTCGTTTATAATGATGGTATACAAAAAAATATTTTTCAGGTACGTTAAAAACAGTGGTAAATTGGCAAAAGAAGATACCTTAAAATTTACAGGAAAACGTAATAAGTTTTCTTGGTCTCTTCGGCTTCTATCTAGCCGATAGCCGATTACCCTTTGCGTCCCTACGGGACGCATATTCCACCATCCATTAGACCCCAACACAGTTCCGATCTAGGGTCAGCAGAACGCTGGGCCCTTCGCGACAACTCATACATGAAAGACAAGGGACAAACAACCATGCCCAAGACGGGACTCGAACCCGCGACCCTTCGGATCGGAGCGCTGAGTCGGTACACGCTCTTAGACACCACGACCACACAGATCGGCATGTAATAAGTTCTAAACTTTGTAAAATAAAGAATACGTATATAAAATGCTTGCACATAGATAAAATAATTATATTTTTTAATTTATCATCTGAGTTGTTTTGCGGGGACATGGCCGTTACCCATACTACTTTCACCGTCGTATTTGACCTAGCCTTCTATTGGAGCCTACCCCCGGCACAGATCTATGTTCATTTTTCGAGCTATTGTGCCCCATGGGCATCCCTTAAGCGCCTAAGAATTGACTCTCACTTTCTCTGCCAGTCATCGGTCTCAGTTTCCTCCATCCGAAATTTCTTGTCGTGAGAACATGAGATCTTCTTAGGATGGGAAATTGTGCCAGTTTTTCCGGGCACCTGCCAGTGTTCTTTTACATACCATGACATGGCATCTGTGGGATATTCTATTATAATTTGATGTACTGAAAATTAGTGTAACTTCGCATTTCAAGCCAGGAAAACCTCACAATCTCGGCTCAACAGTAGAGGCGGCTCGTGCTTAGGTTGCCCGATAGGACGTTCGGTAATCAAGATATTGCAGAAATATCTATATATGAAATCATTTTAAAATATTTTCTATTCGTTACGTTTAAAAGATTTAAGCCATCAGTAAAATGTTGGAAAAAATCTGTCGCTTCTGTAAACAATATAAAAACAGTTTTCAGCTAGCATTATCCCAAACTTCCATTACAGCAGATCAATTAAATATTAATGCACGTATCTAAATTACATTTCCGTCTTTCGATTAAATAGCATCGCCGGATTTTGGGGTGCAGAAGCTAACACTGCTCAATAGTTGTATGACAATTATATAGTTGTAATCAAATTTACTGCTCCTAAAAGTGAAGGAATAACCGCGAAAAATAAGAAAATATTGCGTTATATATTGGAGAAAATGCTTATCAGGTGACCGTAACACTCAATGTATAAATCAATTTCCAAAACCTCCAATTCCAATTGATATTTCTAAGAAGAACATTTTGACACATCGTTACTGCACACGCATAACATTGATCTCCAATTACAACACTCCAATTACATATCCTGATTGTTTTAGTTCTGTTCAAATGAAGATCCTTAATGATGTACCTACTATTCCAGGTCAAACAAAATGAAATATAAAGATTCGACCCACTAAAGTATCGCTATCACGAAAATGTCTTTATAGCCTGTCACTCCCCGTGCTCATCTCTCTGCCTCAGTCTGTTTGTCTCTTTAATAGTCTGTTTCACTCTCACTGATCGACTCTCTCCCTCATAGTCTGACCCCCTCACTCATAATCTGACCCCCTCACTCATAATCTGACCCCTCACTCATAATCTGACCCTCTCACTCATAGTATGACTCCCTCACTCATAGTATGACTCCCTCACTCATAGTCTGACTCCCTCACTCATAGTCTGACTCCCTCACTCATAGTCTGACTCCCTCACTCATAGTCTGACTCCATTACTCATAGTCTGACTCCCTCACTCATAGTATGACTCCCTCACTCATAGTCTGACTCCCTCACTCATAGTCTGACTCCCTCACTCATAGTCTGACTCCCTCACTCATAGTCTGACTCCCTCACTCATAGTCTCACTCTCTCACTCATAGTCTGACTCCCTCACTCATAGTCTGTCTCCCTCACTCACATTTCAGTGTTTCTCTCCCGAATAGTGAATGTGTTGTTACCATTGTCTGCATCTTTCTCACTGTCTCTGCCCCTGTACGCGTGCGGTCGCGGGGGGGGGGGCAGGGCGGTGTGAGCGGGGCGGGGGGGGGGGCCAATTCCCTTGAGGCTTCCATTGACCCCAGGGCCACGCGGCGCAGCGGCAGAGGCCGGGCACTCACTCGCGGTCGCATGTAAACACGCGCGCCGCGCCGCGCTGCGCAGTAGGACGCGGTGCCCGAGGCCGCCGCGCGCCGCAGCACCGTCGCGCGCCCGTGGCGCCGTTGGACGCCCGCTGCGAACTGCGTCATCCGGCGAAAATGCGAGAAATTCGCCTACGCGGGCTTGCCTTTCCACGCCTGCAGTCTCCCTAATGATTTTATTTGCACCGTTTCTCATATTCGAACAGCAATAATTGTAACGTAGAAATCTCGACTTCGTTTCGTTATTGCGGAGAAACCAATGGGTCCGATAAATACAATATTTAGTAGCTAGAATCGTGATAAGTATAATTATTTCATCAGCCACACTCTTTCTTTTCAGCTTTAGAGTCATGGTACGGAAGTTCAACTGAATGGTTGATACACCGATGTCAGTGCATCACACAAGTTTGATCCTACTTTTCGTTTTCTACTTCACTGCATTCCACTCTATGATTGCCTTCGTCAGATTTCTTTAACTTGCTTCTTTAATTTTAGAATTACAACTGCCTGAGTCCTCTGAAAACGTACTGTCAAATGATGAAATAACTGAAGATGAATAATATTCAGTTAATTTATATAGCTTTGATGAAAAAATAAGGTATCCCTAATATGAATGGTTTTCGTTGTCTTTTTTTGGACATGTTATCTCCACTCATTCCCCATAACGAAACTTTTAATGTGGAGTATCTTACATTCAAAATACTTATGTTCTGCATTATATTGTATTTACAATAATAGACCTAAATTAAGAATATTTTGCACCAATACCCCCTTGGTGCATGTGCATAAACGCTCACACTTGACAAATGTTACCCATCTACAGGTGGTTTAGTCCATGCGTGCGAAGAAAGTTCCTATTTCTTCTTCTTCTTCTTCTTCTTCTTCTAATCATTACTTCTAACACTCTACAATATATGAACTGAATTAGTTGAGCCATTGAGTTTAATGAAAAATCAACGTATAATTATTTTACACTTTTATTTTATTCATTTATGTAGAAGAGTATCGTCAAATATTTCAAAGCAAAGGGCGTTATATTTCGTGCAAATCTAATCGTATTAATATTTCCTTTGTGTACTTCACTCATCGGGATTTCAGATTCATCTATTTTCTCCTTATGTCGCCCATGCACAAGAAGTTCAACCACAGAACGCTAAGGATGGAATATACTCGCTAATATGCATACTAGCGGGTTATGGATGGAGAAAACTGTGGTCAGCAGTATACGTGTGGAACCGGTATCGCTCCAGTTTTTCAGACTCATCTGAGATAACGCAAGTACGCTTGAAGATATAAACAGAAGCTGATCATTACAGTATCTACAGAACTTTTTCCCAAATAAAAAAAGACTGTAATTTTCATTAGTTCCGGAAGAAGATACGAATCGTCGCAAGACGTGAATTGGCCCAAGCCAGTAGCAATATTGTAGCGATTGATTATTTCAACATCTAGGATTCAAAAATATCAAAACTGGCTTATATTGTCTGCTATATTTGTTATTTGAATTATTCGCGGTATGACGCTAAATTATGTTCTAATTCAATTAAAATAAATTAAATTAATGTATGATACACACGTAGGGCTCTAATGGCTGTAAAAATTCTATAAGTTCTTTCGATTCTACACGATTTCCTACAAGTCTTCGGAATCACTAGAAGCAACATTCAATTCATTAAAGCCCACTAGGTTTCCTCGATATTAGCCAAATCATATACTGGGTGATTTTAGGTCGGAGTCAGCATTGTTGCTGACACTGCAGTGACTCTGACCAGGTTCGAGTCCCGACGGTGGCAATTTTCCACACTACAGCTACGTAGCTATATAGAATTCAGAAACCATCTGGAGGACAATGCTAGTGGCCGGCTGCTGTGATCGGTGGATTTCCGTGGTTTCTCCGATGAACACCAGGCGAATAGCCCGAAACAGTGTTCTAACAAAAGGGCCACGAACCGCGCGCGATCTTTTCTTGCTCTTCCTTGTCCTATCCTCCTCCTTTCATTAACATTTACACGCACTACTCTACTACAAATGTTGGGGGACCATTCGGGAGCAGCTTGTTCCGGCTTGAGCTGTGAGGAGATTCCTGGAGGGGGAAATCTCCCGCAAGTCCACGTGTAGGTGGGCGCCGAGTCTCATCATCCATTTCGAGGAACGCCGCCATCTTCCAAGATATAAACATTCACTACATTAATGGGATTAATGACAATAACAGCATGCCCGATAACATCAAGCGATCAATTCACCAAATCATTATCAACGGCAACGTATGGTGTTTTTTTAAAGGAAACAAGTTGACTTATTTTCACAGACCTATCTGCCGTTTGATAGTTAAGAGTGTTGTGTTTACTGCTCGTAGTCCTTTGCGTCACACTTTGACCACTAATATTTGTTCATCCAGAGTGCAATTCACATAATCATGAAGCGAGCCCTAGTATTTTCTTCCGCTCTTGAGCACACATTCCTTATCTCGTTCCAAGAAGAATGAATCACGAGGATACTCTCCCACGCAGATAATCAGGTCAGAGGCTGTGCACCCGGGTTCTCATCGCTCGGCACTCAATCGAACGATACGTGCAAATCATGACAAGTCAATGAGCCAATGCGACTGGCGGAAGAGTCGTGTAAATATATCAATGGGATGACTTTGACAATAACTACTATGATATTCGAAAGCAAACACGCTCAGAGTAGATAATATCAATTGAGATTCAGTAATACCTATCTAAGGCGGAAATTGACGGTTCCCTAAAAAAAATCCATCTTAGCAGGTTTCCATCTTATAGAGGGTTACCAAAAATTCGTCTTATAACTCAAGTACAGTATTCTCTAAATAATTACGTCCTTTTAACATTTTGTTTTGATTTTCGTCGTTATTTCGTAAAATGTCAAATGTGAATTTTACTCACTTTGACGTTTGCAACTAGGTCTTTTGCCGAACGTTTTTTCATATAGTTTTCTTCGATTACTTCCATTTTCGTCTGTAGAGAAGGCATACGACACATACGCTTTAAAGACATTTCGACACAATACTACACAACTTTCTTACTCTGCGAGCAGTCACTAAATTGTGTGGTCCTCACCTTACCAACCCTACGAATTCTACGTTAGGATGGCAAGACAGCCTTCACGGAATTCCGTGGTCGACTGAAGAAAACATGGTGATGCTTTTGAGAATTGAACGGGGTGCGGACGACCAACATGAATGATTCGGAGCGACAGCATAGAAGTCGTGTACGTTGCGACCTTAAAAATCACACCAAAGCGTGAGAAAGTCACTGAGAGACAGTCGCCGCGTTTTCCGAAGATTACCTGACAGCAGGCATAAGAGGAACAACTCGATGTTCACTCTGTCTCAGTACGTACATCCTTCTCACTATGTCAGTCCAGAGAAATTTAAAAATAAATTCCTTTCTGAGTCAAACCAAATAAATTTTTTTCTTAGCAGGAAACCAAAGCATTGTTACATTGCATTTATTCCTTACTCACGACGTATTATAACAATGCGCCCACTTCCTCAGGTTCAGTGGAGTTAAAAGAAAGCATGACCGAACAAATAAAAAGTGATTGAATAATATTATTGTTACCATTTTATTTAAAAGTTAAACGGTTGTTAAGCGTGATAGACGAAGTGAATGAAGACTAAAACATGTTATATTGATGAACTATGAAAATAAAGTTATAGATTGTTCTCATTTAAAAAAAGAATGTGATTGACACACGTATAAAACACCCAATCACTACGCTCAGATGTCGGCTTCATGTGTATGCAAGCGCTCTTATAGAAAGTTCTCATTGCGATGCCATTCACGTGTCAATCACGTAGTAATATTAACAGGATAGATTAATCCGCTCAACAATACGACTAGACGTTTCAACTTAACATTAACATCCACTGACCTATCAGCAACGTGTCTCTCGTGACCTATCAGCAATGCCTATACAGAACCACAGCACCACCTACTCTGTGATTGATTATATCGCTCAAAAATTAATCAAAATTTGATTGTTATCAATTAAATGAATATAAGTCACCTTTCTCGTGGATGAACGAAATTTCCCTATCATCACACATCGCACAAACTGTACTCCTCCATGACCTGTATTCCATTCAAATGTATTACAGCATCCCTCGCTAGTGACTTCATGACATTCAGTGAGTGATCTCGCCTGAAGCATGGAGGTGTTTCCACAGGACCACCTAGAAATATTCGACATAAACGAAAACTGACGAACGAAGAGGACAATTGACTCAGAACTGAAACGTACTGATTAAGAGTTCCCCTCATCAAACTTTATCGACAATTTACGGAAAAAAGGAGGGAAGAAATAATAAGCAATATGAATTTATTCTATGATTATATTGTTTTAAAAATAAAGGAAAAAAATTGTTTTAATATTTCATAATTATTTTATAAAGAAATTAGTCCAAGGAATACAAACGGATCTGTGCATCAGAGAATGGCACATCTGAACTTGCAGAATAGCCCCAGCAATCGATAACGACTAGTTCTACTACTTTTGTGTACAACAAATGTCTCAGATGCCAACTTCTTCTTCTTCTTCTTCTTCTTCTTCTTCTTCTTCTTCTTCTTCTTCTTCTTCTTCTTCTTCTAATAATAATAATAATAATAATAATAATAATAATAATAATAATAATAATAATAATTATTATTATTATTATTATTATTATTATTATTATTATTATTATTATTATTATTATTATTATTATTATTATTATCAGAAGTATAGTCCACGTGCTTATTCCCTTTTCAAATCACCCTTTCAATTAGTACATGCGCCACGAATTAGGCGCCCATGCGCGAGCGTCGTCGCCGCTGCGGAATTCATGAGTCACGAGCGGTGAGCGTCGCGTTGCGGACGCTGGCTCTCACGATTAGGCTGGCGACCCACGTAGTGCAGCTCCCCGCCTCGTCCCACTATGTCCCGCCCCGCCCCGCCCCGCCCCGCCCTGCCCTGCCCCGCCCCGCCCTGCCCTGCCCCGCCCTGCCCTGCCCTGCCCCGCCCTGCCCTGCCCTCCCGCCCTGCCCCCGCCCTGCCCTGCCCCGCCCTGCCCTGCCCTGCCGCGCCCCGCCCCTACCCTGCCTCTACCCTACCCTACCTCGTCCCGCGCCTACCCTACCCCCCCCCGTCCGTCCCGTCCCGCCCCTCCTGCCCTGCCCCCCCCCCGCATCACCCCGCCCCACCAGGCCCGGCACGCCACGCCACGCTTCGCCACGTCACACCACACCCCGCCATGCCACGCCACACCACGCCACGCCACGTCACGCAGCAAAACGACGACGCCTACACTCAACGCTCGGATGATGCAAGGTGGTGTCACGCCACGGCGCGAATCTACGAGGCGACGTGATGCTGCCGATTTGTAACACTCACCATCTGAGTTCGTTTAGTTATTTATACTTTGAGAATTGATGAATGACATGTTAATACTAATACTAGTATTTGAGAATGCCTCTGCAGAAAGGACTACTTTGTAGTAGTACGTTGACATGAACATTTTTTGCTACATAGCAAGAGGCGCAGATATGTAAATACAATTTCATTGTTTCTGTCAGAAATTCGTGATACCAAGCGCACTAGAATTATCTCAAAGATATAACAGAGATGTGCAAGAGATAGTTGGCATGGGGGATTGCGTTACTCTTTTACAACACACGTTTTTGATTTAGTTTTATAATGAATTATTTTGTTCAATTCATTATTCATTAATGCATTTTTTCTCGTATTCATTATCTTCCTTTTCTGTAACGCATTATTTCTTACTAAACTAAGATTTTACATTTCAAATATTCGATTTTATAATGTATTCATTTTTAAAAAATTGTATTGTACGTCTATACGATACTATTCTCGTATCTTTGTTTTTCACACAAAATACGAGTTCAATAAAAATATGAAGTAATGTTATTTATATGACTGCAATAGTTCGAAAAGAGTTTTATTTACAAAGTACACAATTTTCCTGTGCAAATAGAGCTCTATTAAATCCCATATCATGTACATTATATTTTTAAACAACTTATATCTTTTTGGTACACCTTTAAAAATACTTTCATACTTTCGTACAAAACAATACAACGGCTAGTCATGATAGTCAATACTCTCTGACGATATGTGGTATTATTATTATATTATAATTATATTATTATTACTATATTATTATATTATTATTATTATTATTATTATTATTATTATTATTTTGGCAGGCTGTGACCGTAGTTGGTAGGCTGTGACTCCCACGTAAATTTCGAGGATAAGTTTTTTTTTGTTAATTAAGGTCGCATCAACATTAGGTAATTAGCGACCGCTATTGGAGTTAACGTTATAGTAACTAAGAAGGTGAAATGAAGTGGTGATGATAAGGGGTGTAAGGACGAACACAAATACAACCATACCCGAGGCGGACCTCGAACCCGCGACCCTTCGGTCCACTACAACACTACTGCCTTAGCGATTTCGGCAACCGGGCCGGCAAGGAAATGTTGAAGTGTCTAAGGAATATTTTATTGCTTTATACACTCTTTTAAAAGGAAAATTAGTAGTAACGAAATTTCCATAGAAATCGAATACTTCAATGAAGGAGAATATGGAAACTTCTGGAACGAAAGAATAATAGTAGGTGTAGTCTAATAAAAGTGGATAATAAGTCTTGTAGGAGAGTTTATTGTAATAATTCAACAGCATACCAAGTCTCGAAAATCTTGGTCACTTAGGAGTTATTACTGAGTGAAGAGAGCAAGAAAATTACGAGTAAATTACAATGTAGATATCTCCACGTACATTTCTTTCTAAAGAATATTGTTGACAATGCGTAGATGCTGTTTCGACGTTAACATTTTAATCTTATCGAGAATTTAAACGTAGGAAAAGCGTGATTAAAGTTGCACTTTAATTACGTTTAAAAATTGAATAAATAATATTGTCTTTTTGAATAATTCACCATTTGGCATAATTTTCCTTCTTCTTGGCGAATATGGGCATTTCTCTAAAAGCATTTGGCGCAGTCTGATGATCCACGAAACGGGCCCTGAACGTCATCCTCTGCATCCAATTGGATGACGTAAAACAGCAGTACGTGGCAGAGCTGCGTCTCTTCAAACGGAGAGAAGCGTAAGCCACTTGCCAGCTGTCCAACCATGACCAGCGGTTTTGGTTCCCTCCCATCGGAGCCAACTTGCGCAATATTGCAATTTGTGGATTTCTTTCAGCAAAAGAAAATAGTGCAACGTATTAGCAACTTTCATTGCAGTTCAACCGGTGATTGCTCTACTTGATTTTTGCACGAACTCATGAACTATCAGCGACCTTTAAATAAACTATTTTTTGTTATGTATCGTATATTAATTTACTACTGTTTGCGTAATAAACTATCACGATGTATTTAGAATACGGCAGACATTTGGAAGATATTTTTTGAGAAAATGTCAGCTAAAATCATTGAAAATATTATTAAATGAACATTTATTTCTTCGTAACACTGGAAGGGATGTGTAAAGCCATTTTTTGTATGAGGGGAGGGGGTCGCGAATTGGCCGTGTAAAATCACGTGGGAGAATACACCTGCATTTACCAAGGCTCAGGTACCCTTTGAAAGCGTACGTGACACCTTTTTGGGGGGATAAGCACTGTGCTGATTCTAAATTTTATCCCCCAAGGTTGATAGTCCTGGAGGTATGGGAAATGGAATGATGATGATGATGATGATGACGATGATGATGACAATGAAAAATGAATGACCGACACACACATACAAACGTACACAAACACACCCATGCCCGAGGCAAGACTCGAACCCCCTTCTGGCACTTTATTGCTTTACCGATCCGAGCTATAGGGGTCGCCTGTTTAGCCTTTATTATTTTTTTCTTTCTTCTTCTTCTTCTTCTTCTTCTTCTTCTTCTTCTTCTTCTTCTTATTATTATTATTATTATTATTATTATTATTATTATTGGAGAAGTGAAAGTCACAAAATAACAACAAGAAAGTACTTTTTTTCAATGTTTGAAATGGGAGGGACATCTTCTCTATTCTGAACGCTCTGAAATCCACAGTAAGAATATTGAATTGCGAGTTCCCACATCTTCTGAAAACCAGAGTTCGCACGTCTTCTGACACGTGTTGCGTGACGGAAAGCATTGAGCCTTCTACTGCGGGGGCCATCAAACTATTATCTTTACACCCTCAAGTGATATTACGGTACCATTTGCCAACATGTGTTTCATTTCTGAGCCACATTTCTGGAGATAAATGCTGGTGTGTGTACGTGGGCAGCATCTGCTGAATGTGCTGAATCACGCAGAGCTTGATAATGTGGATAAGGCTGCAATAATTAAGAGGATTGTGCTAATTAGAATGATTCTTCGAACATACAATGTATGCACTCAACTATACAATCCAAATCGTAGGTGAAACATCCTCCGTTTACGGGTAGGAGCAGTTTAAGAAATCAAAGTTTAAGTTATAAATTTTAATGTTAATTTATTTAAAATTTTTAATTTGAACATTAACTTTGTTTACCTTTTTTGCAGTTTTTTAATTAAAGGTAAGTTGTTTGATGTTTTGTTTTCTTGTATTTCCACTTACCCTTGATTACTATGAGTTCAAGGCTCGTGTTCGAATTACATATTCCTCAAACCAGCATTGAACACACAATTCAATACTCGAATATGACGTTCGTAATCGAGAAGTGAATATTTTCCCCGTGAAACATCAGTAACTAATTGTAATTCTCCGAAATAATTGGCTTCATGGAACTTGAAAAAATGTCATACACTTTGTCAGTATAATTAATACTCAGCGCCGTGTGTGCTGTCCATTCTGAGCCTCTTCTTCATTCTCAAAAACTGAGAATTGTTTTTGCCACTACGTTCTCGGAAGGGTTAGATCCGCGTTCCACTCATTCAGTCATGCCGGCACAAACATCGAGTAGATTGCTAGAATGAGAAGAGAGATTACTCCGAAAGTGCGGGCACAGGGAGAAGCAAAAAAAAAAACAGCGAGCACGAACGCTGAGGACCGTCGCCAAATGATCCTCGCGTAGCCCTGCGCCTGGTGTTTACGGTGTTCCTGAGAAACGCGGGGACATTCTAACCTCACAATTCCCGGACCATCCGCCCCTCGCGCGAAAGCAAATGGATTCGTCCGGGGAGTCCCCGACGCCATTAACAACGCGGCAGAGAGCGCAGCAGAATGAACAGAAGAGGAGCTGGCGCTGAGTGCAGGAAAAAAGTCGGTGTCGTCCTTCGGCCAAAAAGACCCATAATTCATTCACAAGATTAATAATTAGTCAAGTCACGATAGCATGAATAATATCTATTCATTTTCACAATTCTCAATGGACCTACAATTTTAGAGGGGCAAACAGAATGAGCCAATACCCAGGCATTACTTAATGCATTTAGTTTTATTAAAGGTTGCCAATGTTATTAGGGTCCCTAATAGAGAGTTTGTGCACCCTCGAACGTTAAAGAAGTATCGATCTTCTGCGCATGCGCAGTTCAAGTTTCGCACAACTATAGTGTATCTGCTCATGCGCAGAAGATCGATAGGGCAGACCACTACGGCATGCACAAACTCTAGCATTCGATTGATTCATTGATTGATTTTTTCGTGTTTCCGGGCACGTCAACTGCTTTGGTCATTAGACTCGTAAGGTAGTGCATGTTTTTTTCCTCTGGAGATGGCGGTGATCTTTCCCCGCTGGATGGCGAGATCCGGCGCCGACCTACCGTCGGCTAGTGGGGTTTCCCCCTAACCAGGACTCTCCCACCAGCGGGGCACAGCCCCAGCCGGGACAAGCTCTAAGCTCCCAACCGGTCTCCTGGAATATGTGGTAGTGTAGTGCATGTTAGTGTAAGTGTGTATGTAAAGGGAGAGGATAGGACAAGGAAGAGGAAGGACAGATCGCGCGCGGTCTGTGGCCCGTTTGATAGGGTACTGCTCCGGCATTCGCCTGGTGTTGATCGGAGAATCCACGGAAAAGTACCGATCAGAGCAGCCGACTGCTAGAATTCTCCTCCAGACAGCGACTAAATTCGACCTAGCTGAAAAGCTAGCGTCGAAAATCGTGCCGCAGTCAGGACTCGAACCTAAGACCTCCCGGTCAGAGGCGCTGCAACTAGCATTCGAAATAAGGGAAGTTTGAAGTGTTGAGGATGCACTGCCGGGCAATTGACTCTTCCGTGGAGCGGCCACTTTGCGCAGCCCTCGCCGCCGTCAACGCCCGCAATTGCGCGACCTCGCCGGGCCACGATCGCATGCTTTTATTTCCTCCTCGTCCCCTGCGCGTCCTCCGTCCTCTTCTCCTGCGACGCAGCGCCGCGCGCGGCGGCGCGTGGCGGGGATTTCCCTACGGCCCGTGACGTCAGGCGCAAGGGCTCGTCCGCGCGCCAGCCAATCGCCGCGCGCTGGCGCCCGGCCAATGGGCGACCACGGCCAGCGGCGTCCGCGTTGGTGCAGGTCGGTCCCGGCGTTTGGCAGCGGCCGGCGACGAGCGACGCAGATGCTTCGCCACCGCTCGCGTCCTCCCGCCTCGCGGAGAGGTGCACGTCTCCCGCGGAATGCCGACCCCGCCGGAGTCACCCTGACCTACAACGCGCGCGGCGCGGGCCGAAAATGCCCCGGCGCGGCCGTGGGCCAGGTCGCGGTCACCGCGAAACCTTGCGAATGCCGCCGCCGGCCGCCGCGCTTAATTTAATGGCCCAGTGGCAGACTTCGCAGCGAAGGCGAAGGGCACGCCGGCTCTTGATAGACCAACAGCCACTGAGTGGCCTCGTTGACACTTCGCGTTCGTCCAGCTTAGAAGGGTTTGCGGAGTCTGGCTGCAGAAAGCGTGAGGAATTAACGCAAAAAAGGATTGTATTTGATTGAAATTCAATAAAAGTGTTAATTTTTTCATTAAACATGATGATTGTTTAAATTTGGGAATTATTGCATCTTTTATCTCACAAGGTTTCATCTTTGCAGACATTGTTTCTTTATCAATCGTGAATAAAATGTCATATGTAATAAAATACTACGAAAACATTTAAAATGTTCTACCTACTGCGAGTAAATCACCAAACGCTTGTTAGTCATCTACAAATTTTTATTCGTGTTGTAATGAAATGTTGACTTTAGAATGCGATACAAATTAATTTTGCATTGAAATAAGGATAATTCTTAATAAGAAGAGCTTCCAAATACCGTCCCAAAATTTGCCTCGAAACACAACAGCTTTTTTACGTATAAACAAGAAAAAGCTGTATTTTAAACAATTGCTTTTTATCAATGCTTGACCAGTCCGAATGATTGTCCCTAATCTACGAAAGTGTGTCCTATGGACACGCTTTCTTAGATTAGGGACAAATTAATGACCGACTAATCCAAGAAAGTTCATCCATAATTAAAAC
>BLKR01016620.1:0-23476 GCA_011170035.1 Teleogryllus occipitalis | reverse complement strand
TGTGACCATCCGTTTTGCCGAGGTCTCGGAAAACGGAGCACATCAATATTCAAGAATAAGATAAGCTGTTTGAACGCGCGCCAACGCGCATGAATACAATCCGAAAATGGAAACTACGAACTATATCCGTAAGAGAGCGTCTAGGTAGAGTATGCGACACCGGAGTCGGGAGAAAGAAAGCTTTCTTTTCTGAAGTAACAGCTGGAGAGTGAGGACCTACCGATCACGAGAAGGCGGCACCTCGTACTGCTACGGACTTCAGGACTGCATCTACGATAAAAACTCTTCAAGACATTCGAGGAGTTTTTTATTTTTATATTTATTCTTCTTATACAATAGACTCAGTTGTCGTATTGTAGATTCTTTTAAATATGGAATTAAAAGCTAGTTACATTCTATAAAAGAATACGAAAAGAGTATCAACGGAAAACGAGACGGAGGCCACATCGTGAGTTGAACAACGGTACTGGAAAGGGGCGACCGTGCGGTTCTGCAGAGGGGCGGCTTTGCTCCCGACCGAGCTGCAAGGACAAGGACATCGAGCGATTGGAAGAGTCGACGCCGCAGATTTCTCTACGCCGTGAGAAGACACAGTAAGGTCGTGCCAACTTGAACAATTTGTAGATATTAGAAGGAATAATTTGTTTCGGAAAGAAAGTATTAGTACAGGTTCTTTATACCGATATTCTGTGAAAAATAGAATCAATCTTTTCTTTCAAGAAAAACTTAGCTAATTGTAAAGTTGCAACTAGGAAATTTACGACTGGAATGATTAGGCAAAGTTTTAAGTATTCTTTGAAATTGATTTAAATGAGAGAAAGGAAACAGTGTAGTTAATTATTAAGAGTGTAAGTTGTTTTCTTTTTTTCAGCAAGACAAAATTCTTGTATATGTAAAGTGTTTTATGTTCATTTACTGTAACAGCAATTTAATTAGAATATACTTAAGTAAGTGGAAAGTGATTCGACTTGAGTTTCTGTGTAAGTGCATTCAATCCACAACGGCCCACATGACCCTGATCCCCGCTATTCTAATTGTATTTTTTTATTTTGCGCCCACCTTGAAAACCCATTCTGAGCTAGCCGGCGGAGGGGTGGGTCGCAGAGATCGAATTCAACCACCGACAGGAGGAGAATTGTAGTGATACTTTGATATTTCGCGAAAATTCCCGTTGAATACTAGACGAATGCCAGAACTGTATCCTCACAACCACGCAACGGGCCACTCACGATATTTCTTTCCCCATCCTTGTCCTTTTCTCTCCCCTTACACTCGCACACATACTACACTTACAATACACTACCATATTGGGAGATCAGTCAGAAACTTAGTTTGTCCCGGCTTAAACGTTACTCCGTTAGGGGAACTAATGAAGAGAAAAACCTGCAAGTCGAGCTGTAGTTTGCCCTGTTTCGTAGATTCCAGTAAAGGAGGAACACCACCAACCGCGGGATTGTACTATACGGCTAAAGACCATAGCAAATGATGCACACGGGACACACTAATCAATCAAACAAACAATTCCATCCTTACTTTATTTTCGCACAAAGCATGCTAACTAAAACATTGTGTTATTTGAAGTAGATTGATTTCCTATTGAATTTCAAATGAACCCCGGAAACCTAGTCACTCGAATTACGTGAATCAGATTGTAGGAGCCATTTGATGTTTAAAATTTTGCTGGGAAGCAATTAATACAAGAAAATACCTTTTTAATGAATAGTATGCGTTAATATCGTTTCGTAGAGTATCAAAATATCCCTCTCTAAAAGAATCATACGCCGGACAAGATAATGTGTAAGAAACATTTCTCGCCACAGTCTCGCCACGTAAAATAGAGCATTAACTAACTATACAATGCATTTCTCTTCAGGTTGAATATATAGTCGATTCTGGATGGAGAGTACATTCAGTTTTGAGGAACCGAAAACTCTGATCCCGATACACTTACATAACAAATATGTACTAAAAGATTCTATTCTAAAGAACTCTCAACATCGGTTATAGTGAACGTAGTAAATACAACTTCCTGGAAAAAATTCAACGCGGTGCAGCGAACACCATAACAAACTCAAGTCTTAGAAGATGTCCATGTGTTTAGTGAGAAGTGAATATAGCTCGTTGAAGAAGCGATTTTGTACCTCTTCCAAAAGATCAACATATTTGAGACTTAAAATGAGAATATTTTTTTACAAACATCGAAATGAATACCTGAAAGAATTTGAAAAATTCAGAAACTTAGTAATATTAAGTATTTTCTCATTGGTCTTAGAACGTCAGCGAACGTCAGTTCGGGATTCGATGCCGATACCCCAATGTAGAAGCGTTCGAAAAATCGTGGACTTCTGGTGCAGATGCTGAAGATTGCAGAAGTTGACGAACAGGTAAATCAGAAAACAGTAGGAAGGTAGGTAATTAAAGAATAACGAATTAAAATTGACTTGGTATTTAGTAAGCAGGTTAATCAAAGAATTTGCAAACTTGTATATCATTGTCTTCTTACGAGTTACACATTATGCAATTCGAATAACAGTCTGAATCTACGTGGTTTTTCAAATGTTCAATTAGTGTTAAACATGGCTATTCTGCACTTTTATAAATAATTAATTTTCACATGTCAATAACTAGTAAAAAGGCAGCCAATGAAGAACAGTTTTGAAGGAAGTGTAAAAAGTAAAAATAATTTTTCCAGTCAACAAAATACGTTTTAAAATGTTTTGTAAGTTTTTCGAATTGCTTCAAATACCGAGAAAAATGCTGAAGTAGTGGAGGCAGAGGATCTCCTTCCACAAATAGCACGCGAGGAGACGAGAGGGTGGGAGGAGAGCGAAGCAGTGATTGGTAAGCACAAGGCGAGATGAGCTTTTGTCTCAGCGTCAGCCGAGGGGCCATTCGTCTTCGTCCGTGAACTCGGCACATCGGGCGGACGGAGAGCGTTGAGGGAGGGGACGATACACGGGGAGGAGCACGTAGTTGTGTAAGGAACGGTAGAAACCAGGAGACCATGCGATACCGAAGCGAACTCAAGAGATAGAGAAAGAAAAGGAGAGTCTTTTATAAAAGTGCAAGAAAGTCTGTGTATAGAAGTGTCAGAATGTACATAGAATATCAATTAAAGAAAAAAACTGCCAAAATGAAAATAAGAAAATGCTGAAAAGAAAAATGGAACTAACTGAATGCTGTAAGAGCAGGCGTGTCAGGCGAGATGATTCTGAGGCATAACTGAAGTGGGGAGGTGGAAAGCATGAGACGAACCGATTGATTGATAGTGATTCCGGGAGAGTCAACTAAATTCATTAGTCCCGCAAGTGTAGTACATGTTATTTTTCTCTGGAAGTGGCGGTGATCTTACCCCGCTGGATGGCGAGGTACGGCGACAACTTACGTCAGCGAGGTTATATCCCTAACCAGGTAACTCCCACCAGCGGGGCACAGCGCCAGCCGGGATAACCTCTAAGCTCCCGACCGGTCTCCCGGCATGCGTTTTAGTGTAGTGCTTATTAGTGTGTATAAGTAAAGGGTTAGGATAGGTCAGGGAACTTGAAGGAAAGATCGCGCGCGGTCCGTTTCACGTTTGTTAGGGTACTGCTCCGGCATTCACCTGGGGTTTTATAAATAATTAGTTTACATGTTAAAAGTTAGTAAACGGAGAAACCACGAAAAAGTATCGATCAGAGCAGCCGGCAACTAGAATTCTCCTCCAGACAGCGACTGAATTTGACTCAGCTATGTAAGTAGTATCAAAAATCCTGGCACCGTCGTGACTGGAACCAAGAACCTCCCTGTCAGAGGTACCAGTTGATGTCCTGAGCCACATCTCCCGGCGTGAGACGAACCGAGAGACACGGAAGTGGACAGAGGAGAAGGAAGAGGAGGAGGATGCGCCCAAAGCGACAGCGGCAGCGCGTGAGACGAGAGAGCGGCGCTCCCGTGCAACTCCCCCCACCCCCGGACAGAAAGGATGCGAGAGAAAGAGAGACGCAGCCGTCGGACATGCACCCCCCGCGGAACCAAAATGGAGGTCTCGCGACTTCCCAATACGTCATGCGGGAGCCCCGACCGCGGCACCGACGGAGATTTCGGGAGAAACAAAACGACAAGTCCATTTATTGTGACGTCTTAATAAGCGCGTCCGGACAGAGACGGATTCGGCGCGGGAATCCGCCAGCTGGCGACCGCGCCCGCGCCGCCCCCGTCGCCCCCGTCGCCGCCCCCGTCGTCGCCGCCGACGCAGCGGGGCACCGGCCGCGAAGGCGCCGCCGACGCCGACGCTCACTACAGCTACTGCACGAAGCAACCGCCGGTGGGGCGGGACAAAATGCACGATGCATGAGGGTCGCTACAAAATGAACTCACGACGGTTTGCTCAATTCTATGGTCAACAATTTTGTTTATAGTTATGATGCACAACACACTTTTTGACACGTTTTGAGAGAATAATTTGTGACGAGACAACAGCCTTCAGAATTTAACTGCAGATGACATTATATTTCCCTTAAACCAGATTTTAGAATTTTTGCATTGTTACAGCATTTTATTTGTAAATTAGGCTTCCCAAAACGTTGGTCATATATTGATTCTCTGTTGAAAAGTTTTGGAATTTTTATAAAAAAAATTAAGGTTTTTCCAAAAAGTTCGTTTGAGGCTTCAACCAACCTATCTTCTTGATTCTTAGTTTGAATAAAAGATAAAGAACCACATAGGTTTCGTGGAGTACTGTTTTTATTTTTTTGCAAACATTTACGCTGTGTATAGAAGAGACAAAATGGACACGTATGTATTACCATTTGATTCGAGGACAATTGGCCTGACTACGTCTATCGATGGTTTGTAAATTTTTCGCTTGTGCGACGCGGGAGAGGACATTAATCTACAGATCAGAAAGTTGTTTGCACTTTTAAATAATTTAGCTTTTATATAGATCAGCATATCTATGGACGAAGCAGGTCACTAAAAGACTGTCTAAGTGGATCCAGCAAAGACATATTAGCGATAATTGCAATAATACTAGATACCGTTCGTTCTTTACCAATGAAATCTAAATCTTTCAGTGCTCTGAATTTTTCATGTGATAGTCACACGGTAAATGAGTTCAGTTTGTATAGTTTAAATGGCGTACAACGTGTGAGTTAATTTAGTTCGTTCATTTTCACTCTTCATACAATTTGTCCCGTATTGAAGTTTACTTTCACGTAAAATACCACAAGAAATTCAAAAGTTCAATTTCCCCAAAATTGATTGATGTTGTGTTTAAAATTATACAATCATTCTACCAGTAAGTTACTTAATCGGTGCAGATGCAAAAATAGAATTGAAGCTTTTTTTATAAAAAACATAGTCCAAAAACTCAATTTTTCAGAAGGAAAAAACGCTCCATGACGAAATTGGTAGATATTTGAAGCATGAAAATAGTTCTGACTTTCTTGAGCTGTTGTAAATACAGATGAATGCTTGAGTGTAGTTCAAGCTTAACTGTTTTGTGGAAATTTTTAGATAAAGTGAGGTGTGTATGGACTAGGTTGTTTTTGTTGGTCGTCGTATTTTTTTAAAAAATTGTTAAATTTGTATATCAAAATTATTTTTATTTGTGGCAGTAATATCACAATATTTGCAGGAATAATGCAAAATGTTAAAGCTTTTAATCAATTTGTAATGTTATTGACGAACTTAATGTTCTTCCCCACTGTTGTGATCATTGTTAGGGTTTTTCTCCAATGACAAATTTAGATTCATTTTTCTGTTAGCCACAGACTAAATAATTAGACAACATCTGAAAATTCCTGATATTAGCAGGGTTTAGTGGATACGGACATCTTTGAGCTCCATGTTAGGAGGACCCTTTGTCAGAAAGAAAGGTTTGAAGTCCAAACGTAAATTAAAGAAATCTTGTTGTGAAATGTTGACCACATTGAAATGTTGTGGCTTTTCCCTAGGAGATCTGACTAGCTTATTTCAGTCACTGTGTATCTCAGCATTGTGCTTCCTCTTCATCGACTCAATGAGACTAAAGTCAGAGTCATTGAGCAAATAGTGTCCTCTCATGGGAAAAATGTACGTCACTCTCTCGAAAAGTTTTAGCCTATGCTCTAACATGTAAATGAAGTTGGCCATGTTATAATTCTTGTTCTGGCCGGGTTACCCATCTGACATGAAACCAGGTATCCTTGTTCCGTCCCGACAACAGAGAAGTAACATCATTTTGCCTTATTTTACCTGTTATTTCATCATATACGTTCATAAATACTTATTTTTCCAACATCATGAATACCAAAGACATAGTATCACAGCTGGAGTAAAATACACCGGTTGCCTTGATATGAGGCACGGGCAAACTCTGCAAGAAATCAAAAGTTAAGAAATTCACCTCTCCAGTGGCAACATTCCTTTTATAAAGGCGTTTAAACTGAAAAAACTTTTCTACTTAAGCTAAATGCAATTCTTTTTCAGTTACAGCACTGTTTTTTTCAGTTTCATTTGTTGTGTACGATCTGCTGCAATGCATCGCAAACTGAACAGATGTCGCTACGTGGGTAGCCATACTTAATATTAAATTTCTTACTGATTACTGATCAGTACACCTCATGTGACAAATTGATAAGATAACTTTGCAAAAACATTTGATAGATATCTTTGACAGACAATGTTTCTGGAAGGTACAATCTTTTTGGATTGCTCCTCCTGGAATAATGTGACTGGCGAGCATCAAAGGTCTGAATGTGATCTATTAGACTTTCAATAATCTGTGTAGTTTTGTGCTTGCGGATGCTGTGTTTTCCTCTCTTAGTTTTTTTCTTTGTGATTAAAATATGCTTCTCCTTTAACCTTCTTTGCTATTACTACACACTATTTCCTATTTTTCTTTTATTTAAGTCTCTTCCACACAAGTTCTTTCTACATATGACGTGAATCCATTTCATAGCTGTTAGTCGAGATTGGAATTTCGAGGTTGTGCTGGGTTGGGGCTGCGTCTGAGATATAATCCATATCCTCCCTGGATTCCCATTTTCGGGTTTGGGTGCACTTCGCCTGTGAAGGGGGTGTCGATTTCTAAGACGAGGTCTGAGCGGCAGTTTCTTCGAGCCGCGGCTTGAAATCCTGATTTCGCTTGATAAGACTCGGCTTTGACGAAGTTTCAAAGCCGTGGCTCGAGCCATGGCTTGAAAATTCCAGACCTCGGCGAAGGGCGGTTTGAAGACGTGTCTCATGCATTCAAATAGTAGAACATGGAGAACTTTAAGCGTATGGATGAATTTCAAGGCAATGTGAATCGATTCAGGACACTGAACCCAAGAACAAGGGTGTTGCGGGATCGCAGGAATCCCTTAGAAGAATACAACAATTGGGAATTTCGGAGATTTCGCTTTTCAAAAGAAATGCTCATTCATTTGGCCGAAATGTTGCGACCTAACCGCACTCTCATGGACGGAAGAGGTTTGCCAGTCATAATGCAACTTAAGTGGTTCTAAGATCAGTAAAATGTATATCTCTGTAGGTAAATAAATTTCCGAAAGTAGAAACTTACATATTACAGACACATTTTTCATTATTACTTATGTATGGTGCTCTTTTTGCTCTATTTCTTAAATGCTTCCAGAAACATACATAAAACTAAACATTGACACAAAAATTAACGTTATAAAACAAAAATATGTAATATTGCAAGTGATCATTAGCAATAAACAAATACAAATTGCAGGTATTAACATAAATTCTTATATTTATTATATTTGAATGAGAAAATCTCGTACTGCACATCTGTTTGAAAAACAGTTATCAATTCGGAAGGGAACGTCAAGAGGAATAAGTTTGTGATAGATAAGGCAAGGTAGAAATGAAAAATCGCACTCATTTCAACAAAAGTACAAACATTTACAGTCTTATCTTGTTCAGTTTCTTGTATTTCTCTCTCTCTCTCTCTCTCTCTCTCTCTCTCTCTCTCTCTCTCTCTCACACACACACACACACACACACACACACGCACACGCACACGCGCACACGCACACACACACACACACACACACACAGGGGTCCAAGGGGATGTGATGCGATTACAAGACTCGCTGAAGAGAGTCTCCTAGCCTCTCCATCCCAACTCCGCTCTCACCTTCAAGAGGTGGACCCTGTCGAGTCGAGTAACCCGTGCCAAGGTTGTGGTAACCAATCCCTTCGGCGGTACGGGTCGACCAACAGACGAGAGAAGGGGGTTCTGACAAGTCTCCTGTCGGAAAGGCATGTAACCGCCGTACTGGGGCGCCCCGAAAGTATATCGGGATACGGTCTGGTTGGTTACAACCCTGGCCGAGGGTAAAGGGTGTAGCCGGGGGAGCCTGTAACCCCTAAGCGACGTGTCCCTAGGTGGCGTACAGGGGAGGAATCTCTAGATATAGAGGTCAAGGGGCAATTAAAATACCTCTCACGGACCAACAGGCGGGGAAGGACACCCCAGTCAAAAAACCAATATGGAAGGTCTTTTGGGATCTCAGTTTACGGTGCAGGGGCCCGGATCCCCAGTACCGGCGTCTGTTGGGAGTGAGCAAGCGGGCTCCCAGGCGTCGTCAACCAGCGACCGCAGTACTTCAGCAGTGGACCACTGGGCTGCTGTAGTATCCTTTGCTACTAGTGATGATCTTGCAAAACAACAGGCATTGTGTAGCCTTGAGAAGAAAATAACCGAGCTTCTCAATTTTGTTAAGCCTCGCCATAATGTTCATGGTGAGATCAAGAAATTGGCGTATTCGATCCAGACGCACTTTAATGAGGTGGTAGCACTGCAAAAAGGAGGATCACCCAGACCAGATCCTCAGTGCAACAAACTTACTGGGAAAGAAGAGTGCACTCAGACGTCCCCTGAGAAGGTGGCTGCGGGAGTACTCGTAACGAGAAGCGATCCTTCGCGAAACCGGAACTCCCAGGTGCCCAAGGTAAGGAAGGAGACTGCGAAAAACGCAGATAAAATCCGGGCAGAAATACCTTCTCGGAAATACCGCGAGAACAGCCCGAAGTGGCACGAGAAGAGCCCGAGTGGCAAGTGGTCACTCGTAAGAGAACGCGTAAGCGTTCTAAAACGCGGAAAAGGCCACCCAGACCAGATGCCCTGATGATTAAGAAGAAGGACGACGCGCTGACGTACGCGGACATCCTTAAAAAAATGAAAACTGATCCTGAGCTTAAGGATCTGGGCGAGAATGTCACGCACATCCGGAAGACAGCTGGCGGCGATCTTCTTCTGCAACTGAAGCGGTCTGCCGGAGGGCAAACAACAGATTTTCAGTCCTCTGTAAAGAAGGTGTTTGGATCGGACGCTGATGTGAGGGCTCTCACTCACACCGTGACTATTCAGGTGAAGGACCTGGATGAGGTCACAACTAAAGAGGAAGTGCATAAGGCTCTGGTGGACAAACTTCCCGAAGCCAGTGGTCTCCCAGCTACTGTGGTCAAATCCCTAAGACCATCCTATGGTGGAACACAGGTAGCAATAGTCAGCGTTCCTGTTGCGGTGGCTAACAAATTGTTGGCCATTGGTAAAATAAGAATAGGATGGGTGTACTGCACTCTGCGTGAGAAGAAGGCCCCCCTGAGGTGTTACAGATGTTTGGATTTTGGACACCCCAGAAAAGCATGTAAAAACTCACATGACCGGTCCAACTTGTGCATGAATTGTGGTGGTGATGATCACCTTGCTAAGGCATGCACAAATGACGCAAAGTGCTTGCTTTGTGAAGAAAAGGGGAACCAAGGCAGACATGCTACTGGGTGCAGCAGGTGTCCATCGTACCAAAAAGCGCAGAAAGCAATAACGGATAGAAAATGAGAATTATACAACTCAATCTCAACCATTGCGCAGTCGCCCAGGATATCCTGGCACAGTCGCTTAGGGAATGGGAGGCTGATTTAGCAATAGTATGCGAGCAGTATACTAACCGTGAAGATACAGCGTGGGTATCTGACCTCCACAACCAGTCGGCAATCTGGGCGTGTGGAAAACACACATTCCAGCAAGTTATGACCAGACCCGGAGCTGGATTTGTCTCGGTAAAAATCAACGGCGTTTACATCTACAGCTGTTATGCCTCACCAAACGCGACAATGGACGAGTTTGAGCACTTCCTTGACCGCTTAGTGTACGACGCAAGAGGACGAAGCCCCTTGGTGATAGCTGGAGATTTCTACGCCTGGGCGGTTGAGTGGGGTAGTTCGTCCACTAATGAGCGAGGTCGAGCAGTTCTGGCATCCCTCTCCCTTCTGAATGTAGAACTCGCCAACACGGGAGACATACACACCTTCCGCAGAGGGGGCGTGGGATCTGTTGTGGATCTGACGTTCATGTCAGATAATCTTTTGAGAATGGGAGTGTCCTGGAGAGTTAGTGAACACTATACCCATAGTGACCACCAGGCACTTTTGTACGAGGTGCAAAATCAGCGGCGGGATAATTTTGCGCCGAAATATCAGCCAGCTGGGTGGAAAGTAAAAACGTTCGACGAAGAACTTTTCCGACAATGTTTGGAGACGATAGTGCCAACAGGTACCGCAGATGACAAAGCTGGGCAGGTGATGAAATGGGTAACCAAAGCCTGTGATGCGGCTATGTCTAGACGGGGAGCAATCTCTCGACGTTCACCAGTTTACTGGTGGAATGAGGAAATCGCCCAATTACGACGGAGGTGCCTTCGAGCCAGAAGACAGTACCAGAGAGCTCGTGGCAGAGACAACTTTCCTCAATTGAAAGAGCAATACAAACTCGCTCGAAGCCAGTTGAAAATAGAAATCCGCAAGAGCAAACGCTTATGCGCCAAAAACCTGTGTGACGAGGTGGAAAAGGATCCATGGCGTAGGCCGTACAAGACGATCATGTGTAGGTTAAGACAGCGACACCTACGTTCTCCAACTTGCCCCAAAATGCTGCTTAGAATTGTGACAGCCCTATTCCCTAACCACCCCGGTGTCTCAGATAATATAGCGTTATCTGAGCTAGAAATAATTCCTCCAGTCACGCAAGAAGAAATTCTGCACGCAATCAGCAGAATCGGCAACACAAAGGCTCCCGGACCGGATAACATTCCCAATATTGCCCTCAAGACTGCGATACTTGCTCACACCGACATCTTTGTGAATCTTTATTATTCTTGCTTGAGGGAAGGGGTGTATCCAGAAAGATGGAAAAAACAGCGCTTGGTGCTCCTCCCTAAGGGGAATAAATCACCCGAAGATCCATCATCATACCGGCCATTGTGTATGCTGGACACAGCTGGCAAGGTTCTGGAGAGAATTATTAGTACCAGACTGGAGAAAGCTGTGGAGGAGGGAGGAGGCCTTTCGGAAAATCAGTATGGTTTCCGCAGAGCCCGCTCGACTGTTGACGCAGTCCAGCTTGTCATTAACACCGCCCGACAAGCAATTGGAGGAAGTAGATGGAAGAGAGGCCCAAAACAGTACTGTGCTGTCGTTACGTTGGATATTAAAAATGCATTCAACTCGGCCAGGTGGAGTAATATTCACCAAGCTCTCCGCAGATTTAATGTGCCAACGTACTTGAGGAAGATTGTGGCCGAGTATCTGAGTAATAGAGCCCTCATTTACAATACAAGTAATGGGCCGAAGGTACATAATATCACGGCTGGTGTCCCGCAAGGGTCGGTATTGGGTCCACCATTATGGAATGTGATGTATGACGAGGTTCTTCGGCTTCCCCTCCCAGAAGGCACCAGTATTATTGGTTTCGCGGACGACATTGCTATCGTCGCCGTTGCGAAGTACATTGAGGAAATTGTGTATATTTGCAACGAAGCGATCGCTATTGTTAGTCAGTGGTTGAAGTCCTCAGGGCTGCAGTTAGCTGAGCACAAGACTGAGGTTCTCCTAGTCTCTAGCAGGAAAAAGAGAGAAACCATCACTCTCAAAGTCGGAGACCACCGTATTGAATCACAGCCGTCGATCAAATATCTTGGTCTCATGATTGACGCCCGTCTGACATTTGCTGACCACCTGAAGTACGCCAGCAATAAAGCTGCGGTAATTAATGCAGCACTGTCGAGACTAATGCCCAACATAGGGCCCTGTCAGGAGAAACGGAAGCTTCTGGCCTTGGTTGTGAGGTCCGTCTTGCTCTATGGAGCCCCAGTATGGGCCAACTCCACGATGATAAATAGCTACATCCGAGGGATGACGTCAGTGTACAGGTTATCAGCATTGCGGGTAGCTTGTGCATTCCGCACTGTGTCAAACGATGCAGTGTGCGTCATCGCAGGGATGCCTCCTGTCGATATCTTGGCGCAGGAGAGACGGAGGCGATATCACAAAGAAGAGGAGAACCCAGACTGCTCAACAACACTGCTCGAATGGCAGGATCGATGGGACAAGTCCATTAAAGGAAGATGGACGTACCGCATGATTCCCTTCATTGCACCGTGGATCAACCGTAAACACGGCGAAGTAAATTTCTTCTTAACCCAGCTGTTGTCTGGACATGGATGTTTTCCGACATATCTCCACAGGTTCAAGCTGGAGGATACCCCATTCTGTCCACTATGTGAACCTGCTGTCGAAGACGCCGAGCATGTGTTCTTCCAGTGCCCGCGATACCATGTGCAGCGACGGCACGTTATGAGTATACTCGGGATCGACCCTCTGACACCCGAAGCAATGGTTGGGTGCATGCTCGCTTCAGAAACCAACTGGGATGCGGTGAGCGCATATGCGCAGACCATAATAGCTGAGCTGAGGAGAATAGAAAGGGAAAGAAGGGAAGTCGACTGATCCTCGTTTGATCCTTCCTACGTTTTGGCGAAGAGAAGTGGCTGGTGACTAGGCCACTCTAATCCACTCCCCGTGATGTAATGCCTAACGGCGGTTCCGCGGGGAGGATGGAGGAGAAGGGAGGTTGGTTTTAGTGGGTAAAAATCTCACACTATCATGTGGTACGGGCCGCATGGTGTCTTTTGAAGATTTCCACCTACCCTCGTACACACACACACACACACACACACACACACACACACACACATATATATATATATATATATATATATATATATATATATATATATATATATATATATATAATTTACAACTCATTCCTCCAGACCAATCACATCACATAAAAAATGACAAATAAATACGCAATATTTATATTTAAAATAACGTTTTTTGCTAATCTTTTAAATTAATCAAGTTTTTCGCTAGTCTTGACATTTGTTGGTAGGTATTTTTTTAAAGAAAACTCGAGCAACTATGAAACACTGTGTTTGACCACATAAACTTACCTTGTTGTCCACAATCTCGCGCACGTTTTCCCGGATAAGATGCGTTGAATTCCTGCCATTCTTTCGCCCAAGCTTACCTCGTCTTCTAATTGATTTCTCCTAGTTGACTATAGTACCATTTCTTCCCTAAAACTGGGTATTTCTGGCAAATTTATGCCAGAATCACCCTTTCATGTTTGTCAGACCGAGCCATCTATAATAGTACAGAACAGAACGAAAATTTGTCATGGCTTTGTAATTAGTTTAAAAGTGTAATTCAAGTAATTCATTACATTTTCATGCAAAATATGTATGGAAATGCAATACGTATCTCCACTATCAAGTATGTCTACTACTTTGCCGCAAATTTGTCAGTTTTTACTACACAAACACACTACGAACGCCGTTTGAACTCGCGAAGACAATGTTGCCAAACCGATTTTTCAGAGCTGCGACTTGAGACTGAGACCGCGGTCTCATCAGACTTCGTTCAAACATCGTTTTATCAATCGGATATGCGCCACGTCCCACGCCGTGGTTTCAAAATCACGGCTCAGACCACGTCTCAGAACTCCACCCAATGAATTACGACTTCACCTTGTGAACGCAAGCCGCATCACTCTCCCTGGCGTTGAATGCAACCTCACACTCCGCCCCGAACGTTGATACCTCACACTCCACCCCGAGCGGACGAATACTCGCCTCCCAACCCAAATACTTCACTCTATCTGAATCCCAGGGCACACGACTAACATAGTGTATACCCGAGGAGTTAAGTGTCTACCGCCCATGAAGGAAACTTCTTGGTATTGCCCCACCCTCTCCCAAGATGCCATCTATTGCCTCCTAAAGGCAATTTTTTACATGTTCGCAATATTTATGTTTATGAAATATGACCTTAATAATATTACAAAAGAGTAAAAACCCGTCCTATTGGCAAATTTTCGTTGAAAAATTGGAGCCGTTTCCAAGAAATGTAGTTGGAGCTTTTCTGAAAATCCGCGATTCTCATCTCATTTTCTCAGAAAACATCTGAGTTATCGAGTAACTTCGTTATATATCATTTGAAGTACTTTTACTTACATGTAATATGTACAATCGCCGTCCAGTCAAATTATACCAAAAAATGGCGATCGAACGGAAAAAAATCCCGGAGTTTTGAAACTTGGAATGTTCATTTGTTGGTACCTTCTGCATAACATACTAAAAATCCGAAAATGTGGGGGTATAGCTGGGGCTGGGCGACCGTTTGAAGGTGCTTTTCCGACGTGTTATGCATATATCTCCATAACTACCAATACCACTGAAAATTATGTTCTATACAAAATTGAAATAGATAAAATTTTCTACAAAAACGTTTCTATAAAATTTACCATTTTAGTGTTATATGTTTGATAAATTCTTGTTTTTTTTATAAGACCTTAGTTGACTCTTATAAAAATGATATGGTAAGTTCAGTGCACGTAAATAATTCTGTTTTTGCTCAACGTGTATCAACCTCATGTATTTGCATATTTTGCGTACAAATAGGAACATTCTTCATTTATACAAATCCTATTTAGTATATAGACGTGTGAGTATCTGTAGACTTTGGGTCCGAGATGACCTCGGGTACGAAAACTGATAATCCTTAGTTTATTTGATAATGATAGAGTACAAATATTTGGTAAAGAATTGTGTACGTAGCCATCATACAAATTACTTAAAATAAAACAAATGGGAACACGTTTACCGTGAACGTTGAGGAACAATTAAAACTGAGTGTCAATGACGAACGACACACGACAAACAACCCAAGACAAACGATATGAACGTCAATGTTAGGCTACGGGATCCAATGATTAGTGTATTGGGGGAAGCCCCAACATTCCTAAAATCATTAACTGCTTCGATGTTTTTGCAAAGAGTTAAGTTGTTTTCCTAATGACTGTCTCGGTTAATCGAGATAGTAGTTTTCAGCAAGAAACGACCAGGCAAGCTCATCTGTGGGGTCATGCTGCTCCACGACAATGCAAGGTTTCATACGGTCTTCACAATCATAGCACTCTTACAGAAATTCAAATAGGAGGTTCTCAGTCACTCTTCATCCAGTTCAGACCCCTCTCCCTGCAATTTCAGGGGGTAGACAAATAATTAGGAATTTCCATAAATTCTTATATCTTGATTCATTTCAGTTTGTATATTATATTTACAAATCTCTTTTCATACTTCAAAATGTATTAACTAAAATACTTCTGTCTTGTCAATGTATAGTTTTAATTTCCATTCTCCGTACTCTTCATTTTTACTTTTGCAAAATCCCTTAGTTATTGGACATGATTAGATTAATTGATTGATTGTTAGTGATTTGGAGCGCGTCAACTACTAAAGTCATTTGTCCCGTAAGTGCAGTTCATGTTCCTTCTCGCGATGTGGCAGTTATCTTCCCCCGCTGGATGGTGAGATCTGCCGCCACTACTGTGGGCTAGTAGGCTTTTCCGCAACCAGGTATCTCCCACCAGCGGGGCACCACTCCAGCCGGGACAAGTTCTCAACTCCCGACCAATCTTCCGGCATGTTTGGTAGTGTAGTGCATGTTAGTGTGACGTACTAGAGTGAAAAACACAGACGACTGTTCTGATTGATATATACAATATATTTACAGAATTTTTACAATTAATGTACAATGATTATGATACAAAAATCTGGCCCCTTGGCAACCTTTCAATTCTCTTAGCCGCAAAACCCCGCGACCGTCCCCTAGGCCTCGCCCAGAACCACTGCTTCGGAAACAGCAAAAAGCGACGCGAAGTGCGAAGCTGTCGGACATAGAGTCCCGTAACTACACCAGTTACATGGCTTGTCGCCAAACCGATCTTCGACCCGAAGATCACGTGCAAGGATTGCACTGGAGATACCTCTCGTCTTTCGACACCCAGCGTATCCCGCGAGGCTCGTGTCGGCGCGGCCTTAAATATCCGACGGCTCGCCCCCACCCTACAAGCGGCGGGCGTCATACGGCTCGCTGGCCAGCCTTTCCAGAGCTGCAACCGACATCTCTTAGACTCGCATCCGCGCGCGTCCCTTTAAAGGAAATTCCAGCCGGGATTCCTGAGGGCTTTTCCAACCGGCGCGGCGTGGCGCCGCACCCGTCCACCCCCATCCATATCAGGCTTAACGCGGGTTTCCCCGAAGCGGCCCGACGCACCGGCGCCGGACCAGGCGACGCTACATTAGTATGTATAAGTAAAGGGTTAGGATAGGACAAGGAAGAGGAAGGATAGATCACGTGCGGTCCGTGGCCCGTTTGTTAGGGTACTGCTCCGCCTCGCCTGGTGCTGTCTGGTGTTGATCGAAGAAACCATGGAAGACTAGTGATCAGAGCAGCCGGCCGCTAGAATTATTCTCCGGACAGCCACTAAATTCGACCTGGCTGGCAAGCTAGTGTCGAAAATCCTGCCAGCGTCGGGACTCCATTATAGGACCTCTTGGTCAGAGGCACTGCTGTGACATCAGTCGATGCCCTGTACCACCTCTTCCGGTACATTTGATGCTTTAGCCGTACTTGGAAGTGATTTTTCCTACCCCCTGACAAATTTTCATCATCACCAATGCGTCACCTTCTTCGTTGTTCCCGAGTGCTTCAGTAACGATGTCTGCTTCAGTAAGCTCACCACACACTGCACTCCTTCTACGTTAACGAAGCCCTCAAGAGATGGCGCGATCTAACACAAAACTCTCCCAGTCCTCAACGTATGGCACATCTTCGATAAGTTTCGTCGGCACGTTCACAATCGTTATCTTTTTTACGCCCGGTTTTTTTTACGAAACCGGCTTTTTGAAGCAAGTTTTTAATTGAGGAGTTTCTTACAAAAATTGAGAAAATGTAAAATTCCATATTTTGAGATATTTCATAAAGATATTTCCTACAACTGGCGGTAACAATTGTTTCTTTGACCATATCTCAAGCTTCATTACACATTTGCGAGGCTTGAACAACGTTATGTTCAATTTTTTAAAGTCTTACTACTGACTGACCGCGGACTGCCCATCTCAATGCGACACTTCAGGGTCACTGAGCACCGATTCGAGAGGATTGTCGATAGGGGAAGAGGAAAGGAGATTGTCCTTGGAGATAAGAGGTAAGGGTGCAGCACGTTGGACGACTGGCTTCGGATAACTGTCTCTGAATTCATCTGTTCGCGAATTCCAAGATTGCAAATCCTGTATTACGGAAATAAGAACTTGAATAATCCAAGACAAAAATAAAATAACCCCCGATATTTTAACATTGTTTAGATATAAAATGCTGAGGACCAACGAGAAAATACGAATTAAAGATGATTTCGAATTAAAATGGTTCGAATTTTCCCAGTTCGACTATTTGTTATTGGATAGTATAGTGTTTTCTAATTCACTGTAACTCTCTTTTTCAGTAAATATTAACTGAGTAAATAATATTTTCTTACAATTGACCAAGTGTTTTCTGATTGAACACAACAGATATAATAATGAACGTTTTATTTTCACTTTTCCGTAGTCGGTAACGTTTTTCGGAAACATTTTTACAGTTTCCTGTGATTTTGAAAAAATCCCAGTTCCTACTAATTGTGTGAAATAAATCGCGAGAAGAGTTATATTTTCTACGTTTCTTTGCTCACAGGATTTATATAACCAAGTTGTCGTTATTTATTATTCAAATATTCTTGTAATTCCTCTGACGTGCCTCTCGAGAGGCTCATGGGCAGCATGCTAGCTTTCTGCACTGCGGTCTCAGTTTCGAAAATAATTTATCGAAGGTTAAAAACACATTTGTTAGAATCTCGGATTTTTTTATTTTTGCCTGCAAACACTGCAATTTATTAAATGTTATTATAATTAAGAACCCTTTATGTATTCTGTATTACATTCTATTCATACAATTTGGAATAACTCTCTTCCGATTCTTCATGGCCATAAAGTATCTACTTTAATTTAATAAAATAGAAAATTACAAAATTAAAGAAATTAAACTAAAAATATTACCAGTAAATTCGGAGGACATCGAAAGAAAAAACTTCCTACACAATAATCAATTTTATGCAAATAATTTCAGCCTGAATACAAATGAATATTTCGCAAAAGATGAAATAGATAAAAGGATGAGCTGTATCGGTGGAATATTATCAAATCTACTTAATTGTTTTTTTAAATAATTAATATCATCTTGTAAATATATGGATATTCGGATTTGTGATTGTAAATATGTGGATTTGTGGTTCTAATTCACTAAGGTGTAATTACGCTTGTTTTTCAGGTAAAATAACATAAAAATGTGACATCGGACGTATTTCACGATTTGTGATTTTTACAATGAGTGGGAAGAAGAGAAAAATTGGAATATATTGAAATTACATGACTACGATTTCTCTGAAAGGAGGATGAAAACTTCTTTTTTCGCAAGAGAAGTTCTGTTCTATGTAGCCTTTCCTGGTGCACATATTGCTAGCTTTAAACGTCTTGGAGGCACAGTACATTGCATTAGATTACAGGCGCCACGAGCCTTTCCACGGGAGGGCAATCAACGGGGGCGAGAATGTTACAGCGGTGCGCTCTAGCGGCAGTCGCCCGAAGTAGGTCGGGAACTGCTCCCCGCTCAAGGGGTGACACGCGTGGGCGAAGGGCCTCATTATGGCCCTTTCTGTCAGATGCCACTGCCACTCACGGACAGCATATTCAATTTACTTGCGACCGGAGCTCATCCTGCAATATTAAAACTAAATTAATTACTTCTGTCAGTTTTTGTACTTTTTTACATATTTCAACATACGTATTGCATCTCCGTTTAAAATTATCTTCATATACTGTTAATTGCAAATACATTTCACTCGCAAAATCTTTATACAGTTACAGTAACCTTAATAATAAAATATAAGTATTACTCATATCCTATTATATCCAATTATTATTATAATTTTCAGATATCATCACCGCATTAATTAATTATATTAATGATATTGAAATGTTGGATTAAACACTTAAACGAATATTTTGTGAGCATATCTCCAAATGGCTTGAGATGTTTTAAAAATATAACAATGAATATTTTAAATGCTATTTGTTTATGTTAAAACAATTTCTACGTATATCAACCGTTATATTTAATTTGTTTGACTATTTTTATGACCATGTAATGAAATAACAATGATGCTATAATTAGGAAGTCAAATATTTTGATTTCTTAATCACCTCATATACCTGCATTAAAAGTGTAATAAGTGGATAGGTGGAAAGGTGGATGTAAATAGTAGATTTAAATTTTGTATTATTGTTTATGTTAATATAAGGAAAGGTGTTTGAAGGGTGTCATTCAAATCTTGAAAAGAAATATTGCGTTTAATATTATTTAATCATTAAATCTATTTTAAAATGCACTAAGAACAAAAGGCGATAATGGCGGCCGCCATTGGTTCGCGTTAATATAAAATAATTTTATTTACGGCTAAAATACGCATCGCGCATCGTTGGTACATTTACCAAGAACGTGAATGCACTGAATTCAATGGCTGACACCTGTTTTCGTTTAAACATTTGAATTTTTTAAAAACGTACTTTTCGCGCTTCCTTTCTTTAAGAATTTTTCAAATGGTACACTGAAAAAAAGGATACCATAATTGCCAACAAGATTTCAATAGTTACACAAAACCTTCGTATGCGAAACAGATACCTTATTGCTTTACTCCCTTTCCTAGCTACAACAGCATCTAAGATTGCTGACCTTGATAGACCAACCTTGATGGACCAACCGGCCTGTGATTTCTGAGAGGTTGATGTTGCTTCATAAACGGACCTGTCGGCCTTATCAAGCCTAATCATGTTGCAAAGCACTAGCTGGCCATAGCAGCCAGGTACCTTGTCAGATTAATTACGTATTGAAGAAAATATACATTGAAAAACATTCAACATCTGTTAAACACACACACACACACACACACACACACACACACACACACACACACACACACACACACACATATGTATATATATATGTATATATATATGTATATATATATATATATATATATATATATATATATATATATGTATATATCACATTTCAATTACGTAATACACATGATGCGATAATTATGACTTTATCAAGCAAAGAAAACATAACTGTCATTCTTGCTCAAAACGGAAAAGAAGTTTAATAATTATATTATTTTCCGTCTGTGCTGTTACACATGTAAATATAAATGTAGAAAGGCAAACTAATTACGTTATATATTTATCAGCTTCCAGTCCCAGGCCCTCGGCGGGCTCTTGGAAGTGGGGGGGGGGGCAGGAAGTTGCGCGCGCGCCTCAAAGCTCGCTGCAACCTGAGTGCTACGCAATATTATCCGTTCATCCTAAGAAAAATTCTGATTTAAAGAAGTACAAATGTAAGTTCACTACATAAGAACTAATTTGAACCATCGGTTGTTAAATAAACCTTGCATCAAAAACTACTGCAAACGAAGAAGAGCATGCGTGTTGCTGGCCGATAAGCACCTGATATCAGCTGAGGATTGACGAGGAAGTGCGTGGGAAGTGGAGCGGCTGTTGGACCGCAGCGTCGCGCCGCCGATCTGATTCAGTTCAGTTTGGAAGGGCTATGAGAGTGATTGGCCTTTCAGGAAAGTTTCTTCGAAGTGGCGAAAAGCGCATCGTTGTGAAAGTTTTCAATTTGTTATTGTAGAAAAATACGTCGTTGGCAAAGCAAATCGTTGAACGTACTATGAGTTCACTGGTAAGTACCGTATTGAAACTTATAGCGCTGCATCAGTGTGTATTATAATCTAAAGGATATTGGTGAATATCTTTTAATAGGTGCCAGACTACAGAGTCTAAAATACCTCTTTGAAGTGAAAATCTTATTTCATTGGAAGTAAACGGGCGAATGAAGTTCGAAAGAAAATGATACCTTCATTTACACCGCCTATTTGAAATCAAACAAGAATTGTCAACCAAGATTAATGGTGGAATGGAATTGCAACTTTTAGGTACGTATATATTTCTATCATGAGTTGTAATTATAGAAAGGCATATATTAGTGTGTGTGCATTTCTATAACCTACAAAACTTGGCCATTAATCCAGCTCAAAGTTATTTTAATGTAAATTGTAAAATTCCTCTAAAAGCTTATGTCGAACAAGATAAACAATTATTTCGTTTTACATAATCGGTTTGAATCCTTTAAATTCAAATTCTAACATTGTTAAGTGGATATGGGGCTTGGCGTCCAAACTCATTATTTTGCATTCCTTTGTGCATTTTTTAATAGTAAAAAAAGTACCTATTAAAAAAGTTTATTTGATTAGTTTTTAATACTCAATTAAGCATTGCAAATGTGTATTAAAATCTAAAGAAAAAATATTTATTATGTTGCCAATTCATTGAAATAATTTTAATATAGTCTTGAAGTGTCATTAATGGCAATTAGAAATTGTAGAATTAATTGTTGTGTAGTATTCCCATATGTTATAAGTGTACAGAATTTTGATTACTGTATTTAAATTGAGACTAAAGCCTATCATGTTCTGTAAATAATTGAACAAAATAATAATGCATTCCTCGAAAAAAAAAAAGAAAAAAGAAACAAAAAAAACCCTGCTGTAAAACACTTTCTATTTTTTATTTTTCAATAATTATCACTTTAATTATATTTTCAAATACTATTATATTTTTCAGGTAGTTTTGGCACAAGTGATGGAAATTGGTCATTGAAATAGGTGATGGTTCATCGATGCAGATATTCATGGATATTGTTAATTCTAAATGGCTATTGCATTCTATAACAAGATCATGAACATGTGTTTGAAGGTGATGCCAATATACATTTTGCTAATTTTGCAAGCATCATGGACTTTTGTGATTTCATTCGTATTCAACATTCACAAAATGTGTATACATTAATGGTTCAATTATTTTAGTGTGTATCATTTTTGACCAGGCAAGTTATTTTAAAATTCTCATTAGGTAATATAACTTGTATTATAATTCTGTTATAGTTTCAATGTGTACTATTTAGTAGTGCTCTCAGAATGATTACAAATGAGTATGAGTAATATACAAAATTCACATTCCCACTAGAAAAGTGTCACTAACTTCAAAATGCTGGTTTTTCAGGACATTGTTTTACAACTAGAGTTCTGAATCAAGTTCATGGAGTGTGACTATTTGTAATTTTCTTTTGAAAGATTATTAATTTTTACTTCGGTTTCCAAGGAAAAAAGATTTCAAGTTTTTTCATAATTTAGGGTTCTTCACAGTGTGCTGTGTGTGGCAAATAGTACGGATAACACTGCATTCTCAAACATGCAATGATTTTGGCTATTATTCATCTTCAAAATTGCCAGAGAAAAATATCTCAGATTGTGTTAATGATTCTTGGGCAAAGAAATGTCATTACTGTTGTAATAGTGTTGACCTTGATAATTTTCTGAAACATTTCCCTTGTCAAGTGAATAAAATACTTTCCTCTTGAAATAAAACAATTAAATATTACTAGACATGATTCTCGTGCCCTTTAAAATGCTAAAACCTGCATACATATGCCAAATAAAATTTGACAAAACATGCACAATCAAATTTTAGCTTGGTATTTTTTCATTGTCTTTTGAAACAGGAACACTAAACAATTTTTCAAAATTTTACTCAGTCAAATTCATCCTTTTGTGAGAAATGAATCTTTTTGAACATTCTACTACATTACCAGATGTAATTGGAGCATATTTGTAAGATGAAATCTGAGCCAATATGAGGTCAAATTCTGCATTTTCTGCTCTTGAATCTCAAATTTTTTTTCTTTAAATTTCATAGAAGTTTTAAATTGAATTTGAATTTACTGGTTTTTATAATTTTTCCTCAGCAGTCACACTTGCATGTCCAAACACAAATTTCGAAGACATTGTAATATCTTCAACAATATTTAATGACTTCAATAGAGGTAATCCTGCTGTTTTCAATTTGTGAATTGGTATAGGCAATTTTACAAAATTTAATTAAATATGCATTTTTATTTTATTTTTTTATATACATGGTTTTATAACATATTTTATTTTATTTTTTTTGCATACAAGCAGACTAAGAGTCTGCACCTAATTATTTTCCCTTCCCTTGTATCACTGTCAGTTACCAGTGATACTGAGTAGTGATTTATGTGTGTGTGAAATTAATCAATAGTATTCAAAGAATATAATCCTAAATTTTGAAGCAATCCAGAAAAGTATGCATTT
>BLKR01016619.1:0-23522 GCA_011170035.1 Teleogryllus occipitalis | reverse complement strand
CTACTTCTAAGAGTTTTTCAATTAACAGTGTTCTGTAAATGTATTAGAAGTTGAACTTTGTAGTATGTAACCAATTTGACCATTACCCAACAATTTTAGAAAGTAAGTGCTGTAGTTCAAAAACACTTTAAGCATTTCTGAACTCTATACTCCAGTTTGATCTTATTTACTCTTGGAAACTAACATTTTTCAAGATATATATAGATTTCATGAGAGATGAGTTGAAACACATGTGTCAAAAAACATATTAATGTTAGAAATAGTCCTTCAATATAAATATTGAAAGCACACAATCTTTTCCACACAAAATTCAAAAGTGTGCATCAAAACAGATTCTTTTTAATGTATTTTAGTGCATTACTGTCTAGACTTAGAGAAAGTTATAAAAAAGAGACAAATTTGGAGCCATTTTTGAGATAATCTTGTTTAAATTTTTTGGAAAATTGAGACAATTCGACTCAAAATTATGCAAAAAAAACGAATATTTTGAGGAAACCATAAGAAATTATTTAAATATCATATAAATATCTAACATTTGGGAATAGATTGCATTAAGAAAGAAATTTAGCTTATATTAGTATATATTTATAAGTGCACTGTTCTCTATTGGAGGAAAACAATTTGAAGAATTGATTTTGAAATTGCACTACAGACTGTGTATGAAACAGTGGTGTCCCTCAGGGATCACCATTGTCACCAACCCTATTTAATATATTTATATCAGATTTTTCACTACAAAAGAATTCAAAAATAGAATTATTCACAGATGACATCCTAATATTAACAATGCATCAAAATTTAACATCAGGCCGTAACAAACTTCAAGAAGATTTGAACACACTAACAGAATGGTTTGAGCAATAGAAAATTAAAATCAACCCATCAAAATGTAAAGCAAAAATATTTTCATGAAAAAAATCTACTCTGTAAATCCATTAATTCTAAAAAACACAAAATATTCAATGCCGGACCCCTACCGTGTAAACTATTTAAAACACACCTACCACAGTAAAATACTTCTACATATTGACAAAAGGCTAACCTGGAAAGATCACATAAAAATACAGCTAACACAATATTCATAGAAATGTTAAAACTGTACCCACTAATTAATAAAAACTCAAAAATCAATTCGGCACATCAGTGTTCATTTTCAAATACATAATAAGACCTACACTAACCTATACGTTTCAAATTTGGTGAGGTGCAGCAAACAGCAATTTGAATTAATTACAAATAATACAAAATAAGTTTCTATGCTAGACAGTAAATGAACCCTGATGTATCCACAATGAGCAAATTCAAAACGAACTCTTTATAATCCCAATAAAAGAACGAATAGACTGACTTTCCATCTAATTCTACACAAACCTACCATCTTGCACTGCAACTTAAAACTTTAAATTAGTTTCTATTTCATACCCCTACCCATGTTTTAGAAGTTGGCATTCTAAAGATTGATTATGATCTCTGTAAAATAGCAAAAAATGAAAGCAGTTAACAGTAACAACAATTTGGAAATAAATTTGAGTAGTTAGAGGACTGTTCCCAGACAGTCCTCTGTAATTAGTTAATATTTGATTGTAAGCTAAAACTAGAGGTGTTACAGAATGGAACTGACTTTCTCATACCAAATTTTTCAAATTCCTTGGTGTGGTCTGGCTTTAAGGTCTTACTCCATTCTCTGTCCAGATGCCACCAATTTTTGTTGACATTTTATCAGCTTTTTGCTTTCCTAATAGTACAACCAAATTATACCTTCACGAACATTAAAGAAGAGTAAAACCACATCCTAAATAGAAATTTTCATTGAAAATTTTGAAGCGGTTTTTAAGAAAATGGCAATTAAGCTTTACTGTAAATGCGAAAATTGAAGCTCTTTTCACAGGAATCTATTGAGATTTCAAAAAACTTCATTTGATGCAGTTTCACTCATAACTGCAATAATATAAACAAATCGATAGAAATGTGCATATTAATTGCACATTTCTATCATTGCACAATACATTTAAAAAAATTACATTTCTGTATTTCTTTTGGAAACAAAAGAATACACCAAAATGAACTTTATGTCATACTCAACAGTGCAATTAGTACTATTCATAGGAGAAATTTGAAAAAAAAATTTGAGTCATTTTTGAGAAAATGGCGTTTTAGCGTTTCTGAAAATAAGGAATTTGGAGCTCATTTTTACAGAAAAAAGTTGAGTTTTTGAGAAACTTTATGACATTATTAAAAGCACATTTTCACATCAATATAATAATGTGAAGAAATCGCCTCTAATGTAAATATTACCGACGTGAGAGACAAGTCAAAAAAATTACATTTTCGTAATTTTTGAAAAAACAAAAGAATACAGGCATATGACGTTTTTGTCCTACTATAAATTGATACTACCCCAGCCAAAAATTTAAAGAAAAAATTTGGAGCCCTTTTTCAGAAAATCTTGTTTTTATTATTTTTACTTTCTCGTATACGTACGTGTATATACGGAGTAATATACGAAGTATAGAAAAAAGCTAAGAAATGCTGCGCGAAAAAACGGCGAATCTTGGACGGAAAAAATTCATTGCCAGACTCTGTTGGCGAGAAAGTGCATAAAACCAGTTGCTAACATAAGAGAAAAAAATCCTCTAGCGCGTGGAATAGCCAGAATCCCTGTTTTGTTGGTCCTTCATGCCGAAAAACCAATTGGAAGCAAAACGTCCGGCCGGCCGTCTGTGAACACTCCTAGCGCCTAAACCATTAGTGCGATCTTCTCCAAATTGAAGAATCCCCCATCTATCTGGCTATAGTTGAAGCTTTGAATTTTTGAAAAACATTCTTTAGAATTTGGGAGTACTTTACATGAAGCCCCCCACACATTTTCAAAATTTTCTCAAAAACTGATTCCATTCTTTAAAATTTCATGTAAGATAAGAGCAAAATACACTTATAAAGGTGGCATAGGTCAGAATATAATAGTTAACTTTTAATTTTCGAAAATTGCAAAAGTTTGAATTCTTTCCGGCGTCTTCCTACTCTGAAAATGAAAAATGATTTTCTCAATGAAAGTGTCTGATATATAGATATATATATATATATATATATATATATATATATATATATATATATATATATATATATATATATATATATATTTTTGAAAAACAAAATCAAATTTTGCAAAAATCATGAAACCGCCAGCATTTCACTGGTTGTCAGTGGCCGCGCCACCATACCGACTGGTCCAGTCATTCACGTGCTGTGTTGTGAATGTACGCAAAATCGCACGGCGGAGCCAGTGGAATAGAGGTTTCCTGCGAGAAAACTGACCTGTGTCTGAAGATTGTTTTAATTGCATTAGGTAAGTAGTTTTCGCTTTTCTGTGACTCGTCTTGTTGATAACTGTGAGACGTTTTATTTTATGGTGAGCATTTGTCCATACTAAGAAATAGGTTATGAACACGTTGTTAATATCACGTATTTGTTTTTGTTATTAACTTGGAAACTTCTTATGTAACTTAAGAGTTTTAATGTAACTGTTTGGTGATACAGTGTGAAATATCTGACGTGCAATGGATAATTTCGTTTATGAAATTTGTAAAAAGTCCAAAATGCTCTCGATTACACCACAGCAGAGCCGGGCATGCCAGCAAACTAATAACTCATTCTTTGGTTTTTCCAATTTAGTTTGACACCAGTCCAGGAGTGGAGTTTTGAAGAAGTGTAAGAGAAAGTGCTGGAGCTAACTGGGGACTCTAACAATGTGAATATTTTGAAAGGTATTTTAATTTGCCAAAGACTGCTGTAATACTGATTTATTTTGATCAGTGTTCCTTGCTTTCCTTAGTCACTAAACACATTATATTTTACTCATTTACATGGCGAGGCTAGTTTGGCAGAGGAGTGGGAGTGCAGAAGGTACATCAAAGCCATTTGCCACTCCTGAGGTTCCCAATCCAGACCTCATAATAATTCTGCCAGTTAGTATGATCTTGTATGTAATCTGAAAATAAAGTAACCATTTTTTCCTCACATAACTTCTTGACCTATCTTTTTTTCTGTTTTAGGAGGGCTCTAATTTGCATCTGGAGGAATTGGAAAGGAGAAAAACCTTCAAGAAAAATGTCCAGCAATATTTGATATGGGTGAAAGGATAGAAAAACTATTCGTGTTTTGTTCAGGGTGATGGTTGGTTTTAACATCTGCCCTTTAATAATAATAATAATAAATAATAATAATAATAATAATAATAATAATAATAATAATAATAATAATAATAATAATAATAATAATAATAATAAAATATTCCTTCACCCATTGCAGCATTTGACTTACTGTTTAAATTAATATTTACAACAAATTTGGCATACTCAACATCATTAGCAATTTTTTTCATTTTTAGCAGTATATAATGATTATATCCTTCAAATATTTAATTTGAAATAAAAACTCAGTTGGGTTTCTGTAATAAACCCCCCTTCTGGGAAATGAACAATACTTTTGCAATTGTTCAATTATCATAACCTTCTACCATTGGAGTTAGTTTTGTTATATCATAGAAATTTGATTCTTTGGTTCTGTGTCCGGTATTGACTTCATAGATTGACTTTAAGATTTTCCCAATATCGAGGATGGCCCAATTCTCAATTCATCTAATTTCTTCCTATTCAGGCGATTTTCATGTTCTATGTACACAAGATCTCCCTTTTTAATTCAATTTGTCTCCTGTGTAGGTTGAATATTTTTTTGTTGTCATTATGAAGTTTTATTGTATTCTTGAGTGCTATTTTCCTCTCTTTCTAAATCTTCGGCTGTGCATTTTATTTTTAATTCATGCGGTAGGATATTTATGGTTTTACCCTCTAGCAAGTATTTTGTTGAGAATTTTGTCACTGTATGCTCTGTCTCGTATTTCTCCACAGCTTTTTTCACAATAGTTGTCCATAGCAATAGCAGCCTCTTTGTTAGTTTCATTCATAATACATCTTATTTTATTCACTAAAGTCTGGTTTAATCTTTCATTGAGACCATTGGAGAAAGGCGCATCTATGGCAGTAAAAATCAATTTTATTTTTTTCTTTACTTGGAATTGTTTTAATTCTTTTGAATTTATTCCTGGATATTGATCCGTTAGTACCATCTGGACATAATGTTTTTTTGTTACTTCCTCAGTTAGTTTTATGAAGTCATCAGCGTTTTGATTTTTTGATGTTAAAATATAAGCATATCTTGTGAAATGGTCGACCAGTAGGTGTAGGTATTTTTTTGTTGACCGGGATCCTCCATAACCTCCGATGGTATCTATAGAAACTATCTTGAATGGGTACATTGCTCAACCTAGGTGTGACATTAATCCATATTTTGATTTTCTTCATGATTTATTCTTTAAGCAGATGTCACAAGTTTCACAAATCTTCTCTATGTTTATGTTTATGTTTATATTTTTCGCTGTAAAGAATAGTGTTACTTTATTTATCATTGCGCTCTTCCCAGGTGACAATAAGTATTGTGTACATATTTTAGTAATATTTTACTAAATTCTTCTGATAATGAGAGTTTTTCTCTTCTTTTTAATTTTTATAATAAATTTCATTTTAGAATATTAGTTTTTTCTTATTGTTTTGTAGTTTTGTGCATCTTCTTTGATCCTTTTTTATGTCTTCTAATTTCACTAGGTTTACTATTTTTAATATGTCATCTGAATTTTCATCAGGCTCTAGAACTGGATGCCTGTTTAAACAGTCTGCCTCTTGGTTTAATTTTCTAGGATTATATTTAACTTTAAAATTGTATTGGGACAGATAGTATGTCAAATCACCCAGTTCTTAATCTGTTATTGCTTTTATATTTAAATTTTTTAAAGGTTTATGATTGGAGTGTACCAAAAATTCTCTTCCAAGTAGCCAATGTTGCCAATATATCACAACCTTTTTTATTGCCAAGCACTCAAGGTAAATTGCTTTTTTTTCCTTTTGAGCTTCACTCAATTTTTTCGAAAAATATGCCACTGGCTTATTATCCCCATTTTTGTCCTTGGTTTAGTACAGCTCCGATTTCTTTTATGCGTGCGTTCTTTTTCCAATTGTTCCATTCTGATTCTACTGTATTTTTCAAAATCATACTTGAGTACCAATCTGCGCTTGCATTGTCAAGGGAAAATTTTAGAATTTCTCTTCCACAAAACAGCGTTCACACTCTTTCAAACTCGTTTATCCATTGGCATGCGTTTGAGTTTCTTCCATTTAAATATCTATATATTTAAAAAAAATAAAGCATTCTGCCATGGCTTCGTTTGGAGCTTCTACTGAATTGATTGTAGTATTTTTTCCTTTAAATGAAAGAATGTGATCCCTAGATGTGTTATCAGATATTGTTTGTGTTGATTCACCAACATTTACGGTGTAAATTAATTAATTAAATCATTCTTTAATACTACGCTTATCAGTAGTCAATTGTTTTCTTCCAAAATGCTGTTTCAAAATCGATTATATGAAACGCTAGATGTGAGTCCACGCTGCTTGATGTTTTGTTTTGATTGTTGAGATTTGTTTACAATTCGTCACGGTTTTGTTTCAGTGTAATAATTGCATTGTGGCTTTGACAGTTTGCATGTATTTGCTTTTGTGATGTATTTTTTAGAGAACATTCGGACAGTGGGTTTTGCTCAGTTGTACTGAAGTAGTGAAGTTGTTCACAGGTTATGTCGAATTCCGAATAGTTGTCCACGCGCCCCCAAAGAAGCAAACGTACACTGGACGCAGAGAATGAGAAAGTCAGCGCAGAAAATGTCAGTTTTGTTCTGCTTTGTACTTCCCATGCGAGAGAAATTCTGCAAACGTGTTTACTCTGTGTTGCTTAAATTGGAAAGTAAGTTTACCTTCGAGCAATATGCCAGAAGTAATCAAATGACACATCAAAAAACTTTAGAAATAATATCCGTCAGTATAATAGTGCTCTTTCTTTTGTGTCATATCGTGTATTATTGGAATATGTGGGCCATTTTGCATTGCCACCTGGTCATGGACCATACGTGTTCAAAATTTTGGGAACTACACATCACAGAATTTCTTCGTTATAACCCGAAGATCCAAACAATGCAACATATTGTGAACATTAGTCTGGGCACAGTATTTTACATTTATCTAAGATCTCACCATCAAATTTTGACGGGTTCTCACTAGTATTGATAATAAAATCATTGACAATTTTTCTCAAATTTTTTACTTCAGATATTTGTTGCTTATCTTCTAAAACTTTCTTTAAAAGTTTCTCAATTGTTTCATCTGAGGTACTCGGGTAGATTTTTCAACTTTTTCCTCTGTAATCTCTTCTATGTAGTAGTTGTAAAATTGCAAATTTTCCTCTTCATCCAAATATACTTTTGATAGATTTTCTGATAAAGAAATCCAGACTTTGATGTCTTTTTTTAAAGTATTTCTTACCTTACCAAATATTTGTGTTGTAATTAGCTCCTTGTGAAGGTTTGTGTTTTGGAGTTCATCTGGTAAGCCATTTAAAGTTTTTACCTCAAGTGAATTAATAGCTTAGAACTTGCGCTTCTTGACACATGCCATCATTTATCAATTGTATTCCTGTCTTTGAAATCAGTGGCCAGGTGCCTCCATTGCGGTGTCAGGTATCAGTCATTTGTTCGGTAGCATGGCAGATTCAAATTTTTAGGAAACGACACACAATAGTCTTTGTTTTCTTTATACACATATATATGTGTATATATACATGTGTATACATATATATGTACATAGAAACAAAGGCATGCAGTGCTGTTAACATTTCCAATTTTAAGCTTGGCAATGCTGCTGATTTTAATTATGAAAATTATAATTAGCAGAGGAAGCTGATTAAGTTGCCCTAAAACTTGCCAAATACTTGTAATAATATCAAATGTTTATTTGTATTTTTACTTTAAAAATTTTGACAGATTTAATGTTCTCTATTTATTTTTATTGTAAAATTCACATAAAAATCCATTGAAATGTATTTATACACATTTAAATTATAAGAGGATTATAATTCTTTCACTACTTTCTTCCCAACTTTCTTTTCATAATTTGTTGTATTGTCACCAAAATTGTCAATAATATGTACATAAAATAAAGAGTGTTAACTGCAGGCCAATTTTTCTCCGTAGTGAGTTTTGAAAAGTTCCTGAACATCGGTTTTCTTCTGTTGTATGTTTTTCATTGGTTTAAATAAAGACTTGTATTCACCTATCTCACTTAAAAAGGCAGTATCTCCGCAACGCGCCAGCTGTGTGGTTGCTCAACCAAAAAGCTCTATCTTCCCCGTGTTAAATCGAAGGACCAAGGAGTAAAAACAATAACTTCATTAATAGAGCCAAGAGCGTGGTGCAATTCCTGACAAGGCACCAGACACCGGAGAGAGCGCCATTTGGACGCCCTTTCGTTTCAAAATGATTTCATATACATCGCTATTGCTGCAATATCTTCAATAATGAATGTTTTAAAAGGAAAATGTATATTCCTAAGATATTATGAGATCTTTTTCATTTTCTGGGGGTTGTGCAACCTAAGCGCGAGCCGCCACTGCTGGGATAGCAATGCGATATTTCACTGATTCAAATAAGGGAGGCCTTGCTTTCACTGATTGCAACAGCTATTTACTCCACTGGTTCAATTAGTTGCCACAGATTTCACTGATTCAAGCAGTGAAGTTTCACTGATTCAAAAAGTGGTCCCGATTTTCACTGATTCATTCAGTTCAGTTCACTGATTGTCAGTGGTCGGATTTTAACTACCACAATCAGTGAATAGTCACTGTCAATCAGTGGCTTTTCACTGATTCAACTTGAGAGAGTACAACTACAAAATTGAAGAAATGGATTTTTCCTTCAAATGAAATTTGTCGTGCTTAAATAAATCTTTCAATTAGGCCATGTAGTGTTTTTTGGAAATTTTAGTAGTTTTCGTGCAATATTGCGTGCAATATTTGCACTTTTAAGAAATAACAAAATCAAGATTTTCTCAAAAGCGCCTCCAAATTTTGTCTTTAAATTCTTAGTAAGATTAGTGCCGAACGAAATCTATGCCGTGACATAAACGCCATATTGCTGTATTCTTTTGTTTTTTCAAAAATTTCAAAATGAAATTTTTTGACTTGTCTGTCACGTTTGTAAAATTTATATTAAAGGCAACTTAATGGTAAAACTTACATCAACATATTCTAAAAAATGTCTCCAAAATGTTTATGCCAATTTCTTGTATAAATAGAGTACAATACACTTGTAAACGTGGTATAGGCCCGATTTTCTCGGTTAACTTTGAATTTTCGAAAATCGCAAAAATTTTAATTTTTTCCAGCTACTAACAAAAACAATTTTCTCATAAAGGGCTCCACATTTTTTCTTTAAATTATTAGTAGGTGTAGTACCAAATGCACCGTATCCGATGACATAAACAACCATATTGCTCTATTATTTTGTTGTTTTTAATTACAAAATGTATTTTGTTTACTTGTCTGTCACGTTGAAAAAACACTAGAGGCGATTTCTTCACTTTATTAGATGTATGAGTACATGTATTTTAAATAATGTCAAATAAACTTTCTCGAAAATTCAACAGGTTTCTATAAAAATGAGCTCTAAATGTCGCATTTGCAGAAACGCTCAAACGCCATTTTCTCAAAAAATGGCTCCAAATGTTTTCCTTAAAGTTTTTCGGCGTTTTACTACAACTATAAAATTGAAGACAGGTATTTTTCCTTCAAATGAAATTTATTGTCCATAAATAGTTCTTTAATAAAGGTCAAGTAATTTTTTGGAAATGTTAGTTTTCTTGCAACGGTGCGAGTAATATTCGCAATTTTAAAAAATAACAAAAGCAAGATTTTCTCAAAAACGGTTCAAAATTTTTTCTTTAAATGTTTGGTTGGTGTAGTGCCAAACGTACCCTATACGATGACATTATGGCCACATCGCTTTATTTTTTTGTTTTTCAAAAATTACTAATATGTAATATTTTTTAGTCTCTCACGACGGTAACATTTACATTAGACGCGATTTCTATACATTATTATATTTATAAGTAAATGTGCTCTAAATAATGTGCGATAAAGATTCTCGAAAACTCAATAATTTTATATGAAGAGGAGCTCAAATTTCCGCATTTTCTGAAACGCTCAAACACCATTTTCTCGAAACTGGGTCCAAATTTTTTCTTCAAACTTTTCCAACGGATAGTGGTAATGGCACTGTTTAATATGACGTTCAATTTATTTTGATATATACTTTTTTTTTTTCAAAATCTACACAAATGTATTTTTTTTGAAATACCTCTCACGCCGTTAATACGCACATTTCCATTCATTTGTTTGCATTATTGCATTGTTGAGTGGTATTGCTTGAACTGACTTTAAATGAGGTTTTTCGAAAACTCAATAGATTGTTGTGAAAAAAAACTACAAATTTTCTAATTTACAGTAATGCTTAATCGCCATTTTCTTAAAAACGGCTTCACATTTTTCAATGAAAATTTCTATTTAGGACAAGGTTTTAATCTTCCTTAATATTCTTGAAGTAATATTTCGGGTCTACTATTAGAAAGCCGAAAAGTTGTAAAAATGTATTAAAAAAATAAATTAAAAAAATACTTTGGACGATGATAGATGGTAGTTGGCAAGAGGATGGGGCAAGACCGTAAAGCCAGTCCACACCAATGAAATTAGAAATCTTTACTACGAGTGTGTCTGGGCCATTCTGTAACACCACTAGTTACTTTAGTCGTATACATACGTAAATACGGAGTAATATACGTAGTACAGAGAAAGTTATGTAATGCTGCGGGAAATCGATTTCGAGATTTCAACGGCAATACTCGTTTTGGGGTCCCCTGATACCGAAAAAGTAGGTTGTTTTTTTTTTTTTTACAAAACGTCCGTCCGTCCATCCCTCTTTCTGTCCGTGTGCGCGTTTGTCTGTCTGTTCTGTCTGTCTGTTCTGTCTGTCTGCCCGTTCGTCTGTGAACACTACTATACTTGGATTTTTCAAACGTGCCGGCCGAGGGTAGTATCTCCAAGATGGAATGCGGCATCACTTTATGAGTCATTCTCAGTCCTGCCGCTAGAGTCGCTTCATCTGCAACACTGCAAGCAGTGCAAGCATGCGGTCGCGATCATACGACATCTTGCAGCAGGGCTGAGAATGACTCAGCCGTCACGTCAGAAAAACTCAAATATAGCACCTAAACCACACGTACAATCTTTTCCAATTTGAAGAAACCCCTATCCATCTGGCTCTAGTTGAAGCTTTGAAATTTTGAAAAACTTTCTTTAAAATTTGGTGGTACTTTACATGAGTTGTTGAGAAAATGTCAAGAAAATGTACTTTCGGTGACGATAGATGGCAGCTGGCCAGAAAATGGAGCAAGACCTTAAAGCCTGCCCACACCAAGGAAATTAGAAAAACTTCTCTACCGGAAAGTCTGTGCTATTTTGTACCATCTCTAGTTGTTGTTTTTGTAAATCGCGAAAAACAACGTGAATTTGTAATTGTAAATCGGAGACGTGGCAGCAGGTTTGAATTTCGCGCTCGGAAGTGACATTTAAACTTTTTTTTTCATAAAACTGCATCTGCTGTGCTTTATGAAATTGTACTTTTTTTTAGCAACGGGACTACTTTTTGTAATGAGAGTTTCCGGGTTTTATGAATATTTGTGTCATATTATGAGATTCCATTGAAATAATTTTCAATTAAATTGCATGCTGTATAAGTAATTATAAAAATATGTTTATATCTTACCCAATATATCATGTTGAGGTAACCATTTACCAAGTCGAACATTTTTAGGTTGTCCAGGTAAAGTGTCTGCTTCCCATTTCCACAGTACTTTTTGTTTTAATTTTGAAAAAGATTTAAGAATAGCATTTCGCATTGCTTCTGGCATATCTATGCTGCGAACATTTGAACCTAAACTGAAGTAAATTACTCCCTCAGGAGCATCATCCAAATATTTCTTTAAGTCCTAGAAGAAAGAACTGTTATTAACATACATGAAATTTAAAGTTAATTAATGTTAATAAATTGTTCAGTAAAAGCATTTACCTGAGGAAGATTTCCAGGAGCTTTTATATGCAAACCTCCAACTTCAATTGTATTAGGTGTAAGAGGTTTTGGGTAGTTAAGAATCGGATGAGAGTGAAGGAAAAGGAAGGAAGCATTGGTTTCTAATTCCGTAATACTAGGCAGGGAGGGGTCAGGAAAGTGTTTTTTCATTATCGAGGTCATCTGGGATTGAATATATAGTTGGAAAATACGGATGAAAAAAATTCTAAGAACTGAGAAAAACCGTGTTGTGAAATTTACAGTATCGTCCTCCATCAATGCATCAGGAATATACGAAGAAGTGCAGGGGTTTCCAATTGAATCTTCTATCATAGGGTTAATAGTATTAGGAAGGAATTGAATGGAAGGAGATTTGAATTTATGCAGCAAGCCATATATGCATTGTGAACCAAAAGGTTCATATATGATTAGATCAAAGCTGCTGTCTGTACTGTGAATTAACTTCTGAATGTTTGGTTGCTTTACAAGCTTCTCACAGCTATCTACAAATATTTTGGACATCATGACGATTGTAAATAAAAAGTTATTTTTTCCATATTCAAAAATATTCATTTCTGAAGAATCTGTAAGATAATTTTGTTAGAATTATCACTTCAAGAAGTTGGTTGTACATTGACATTACATTTTTTTCAAATGTGTTGTGTATAAGAGAACCTCTTGATGGAAAAGTGTCTTCAATTATTATTTCATTGTAATTTTCAAGTGGTTTTTCTCTGGGAAATGGAGTCACAACTGTCATTTGATGTCCTCTTCGAGCCAACTCCTCCATGAGTGGCTGATATGCACCAACATGGCTCCTGGCTGGGATAGAGAAAATTGCCAAAATTTTCGCTGTTTCGACTGAAGTTCCCAAGAACAATAGTGTAGAGATGATGGCAGTGAAGTACTTAAGTAACTAGAACATTTTGAAATAATATTTTTTTTAATAAGATAGGTGATGTTGATACCTTGTAATAATTTGAGAAAAAGGTGTTGTCTAGTATCAATATTTAACTAGCAATATTGAATATCGTGCAGCGGTTGTCATCTGAGTTAATCTGAAAATATGAATTTGATTCAATTTCATGTTTTTATTTGTATTTTTATAATTTCTGTACATATTTTCAGATTAACACTGATGATAATTGCTACACAATTAAAAAGATCTTAAGTATTAAAAATATTGATACTGGAAATCTTTTTCTCAAAATAAATATTTTGTATACAAATTATAGATTTGTTCTAATGCACAGATCTGTTGCAGTCATTTTCAAAATATATTTAAATTCAAGGGGATTTAAAGGCGGGAAAATGGCTTTCATTTTTGTAACTGCAGCCCAGTTGTTGAAAAAATCTGAAGAAAAAAATCACAACCATTTGTGTTTTTGGAAGAACGTTTGAGATTTTTACAAGCCTGTTCCATGGTTCTAAGGCACAATACAAATTATTTTTTGTTATGTTTTTTCAAAAATATTTTTTAGTATTTGAATCTGAGAAACTATCAAAAATATTTTTCTGATAGTATAAATTGTCTTATTTATCGTATTTTTTTCAGTCAGATAAAAGTGTTAAGTTGCCGAAAAAATTAAAATAAAAAACACGTTTTCTGCTCTAGAGGGGTGTGGGTGGTAGGACGGGATCTAGGAAACCTTTTAAAAATATTATTTTTGTTAGAATTATGTCATTTGATTAAGGGGAACTTTTTACCATTTGTCTAGTTACCTTTCGTGGCTCACAATAAATGACACCGCGGGCCGCCAGTTGGACAACCAAACCTAAACCGACGATTTTCTCCAAAATTGATATTACCCAATCGATCTGGCTGATATCGCGACACCTGGAATTTGAAACTATTATTTTAATTATGGGGGTACTTTACATGAAGCCCCTTTTTGAAGGACATCTTCAAAATTAAAAAAAAATGCTCCAAGTTTATTTATTAAATTTTGTTGTCATATAGCGTAATAGACGCTTAAGAAAATGGTGCAAGTCTCAATTTCGTTGAAATCCCTGATTTTTGGAAAATTGCAAAATTGCAAATTTTTTCGGCGTCTTCTTGCTATAAAAATATTGAAGAGAGAGATTTTTTCCTTAATGAAATGTGTTCCTCAAAGACCGGTCATTTGGTTAAAGTTCTCGAAAATAAGTAGCTTTCGTGTAATTTTGCATGAAATGTAGACAATTTTTAATTTTATTTACACAATGTTTTCTCAAAAACGGCATCAAATTGTTTGATTAAATTTTGACCTTGGATATCGTATAGAAGTCTTAAGATAATTGTGAATGTCTCGTTTTCGTTAAAATCCCTGCTTTTTGGAAAATTGCAAAAAATTAAGATTTTTTCGGCGTCTTCCTACAAAAACAATTATGAAGACTATTCCACTCATGAAATTGAGACAAATAGTGTTTAAGAATACATACGATACTGACAAATCAGAGCAGTGATTCACAGAAAAATTATCAATTTTTCTTATCGATTTTTGTTATCTCCTCCAGTGTCCAATCATTAGCTGCGATTCATTCATCTTAGGAGGCGGTTTGCATCGATCCCTGTGTTTATTTATTTCTAAGCGCTCTTTTCCATTGGCTTATTCAGTGTACGAAATGGCGAAAAGATTTGGTGATGCTTTCGAACAAGAAATAAATGAAATTATTCAACATGCTACTACAGAGAAAAATAGAAAATACGTTTGGAGACAATTTCAAAATTTTTGTAAGAAGCAAAGCTACGTATTACAAGAAAATACAACACAAGAAATTGCGAACATTTTGAAGGATTGGGCTGTCAATATGCGAAAATCGAATGGACAAGAATACAATGAATACACACTGAAAACAATATGAAATGGAATTTGATACGCCAGAAAACCCCAGTGTTGTTTGAATGGAAGAGACGGCATCAAATGTTACAGACACGACGTGAATGTATGCACACAGATCGCTAGAGCCAAGAAATACACGTTGTTAGGACGACCGATAAACAAGTTATTGTATTCCACGCTAGAGGACATACTACACTATTCATTTTGGAAAAGTAACAGAATACACGGCCTCGAGAGGATTACATTAATGTATGGAGGAAGTGGAAGCCGTGGTTCTGTGGAAATGTTTAAAAAATCACTCCCTCCCTAATCGTCGAATGGAACGGATACAGCGATCCAAACGGCACGAGTATTCTTGCAGTTAAGATTGGAGTAGTAGTTCAAGTATAGGGAAGCGGATGATGTATAATTAGTTTCGACATGTTAAGTGTTGCGTGAATCAAGGGGTTAAAGATATCATATTAATTCGGATTGTAAGTTCAAGTTTAAATTAAAATAGATTCTCTGTTTGAAGGGGACTTATGTTAGGATAGATCCGTTGACGGGAATGTTATTTTAGTAATTTGGGTTGAAGATAGACAGTCGCGTTTAAGTGTTCATCCGAACCACACCTAGAGCAAGTCACGCTCGTGAAATAATTTATTTGCAGTTATTGATTTCTATGAAATTACCAAATAATTTATAATACTCCGTGAACTTTTTCAAACCGATATTGTTAGGCAAGATTACGATAGGAGGGACATCAAGAAGGGCATCTCACGGACGGTATCAAGCCCGAAGGTTTGGAAGTCATTCGAAAAGTCATTGTAACGCGTGAAGATCACGGTAAGTCCATAAACTTTAAATCGGAACCCTACGGAACTATACTCACGTACATAGGAAATATCAGATTATATCATTAATGAGCTTAGCATAAGGTGCAACAATGTCAGAATAAATGTTAAATTAGTATCGTAAAAAAGGTAAGGCTGATAATTTGTAGTTAGTTGCCATCAATTCAATAATTGATTTCAATCAACAGAACTTCCAGGAATCGTAATTCTGTATGTACAGAATTGCACGTCCACATACGATAGGTCAGATGGTAACATCTTGTATGTCGAGACCCATGAGCAAAGATAAAAGTAAGATCAAGAAAATAACTGTTTAAGATAGACAGTGCCAGATTACTCAACAGGCGGAGTAGACTGCAGTCTGAGGTGCGCAATTTTTGAGGGCGGGCGAATTTCGGCGGATGCAAAATTTCATAAGGCGAACTTTTGAATGTTTTTTAAAGATATATTTCTTTTCATATTTGTAACATCAGGAAGTGTTAATTATCCATTGGCATATACAGATAAAATGAATACAAAATTATCGTATATTTATTAAATCAATCGAGGTGAGAATTATTTATACGTATACGTACAATCAATTATTTATATGTACACAATATTTGCGTCGGTTACAAATGTCGTACATTTTTTTATTCAAAATATTATAAATAGCTTTAATGTTTTTTAAAAAAAGCAAATTAAAAGGGCGCTAAAACATTTGACAGTCCAGGGCGCACAAAAGCCAAAGTCAGGCACTGAAGATTGAGAAAATGTATGAGCATAGAAGGGCAAATAAAATAAATAATAGCATTGGTAAAAGTATAGAAGTTCATTCTTTCATGATAGTTTACAAAATTAGTAAGAAATATTTATCAAGATTTATAAGTATTATTCAGGCAACAAAAGTAATTAAATATCATTAGTAAGAAAACTTCACAGTAACTGCAAAATTGATCCAAGAAATATATTTTAAAGAACATTGTCGAATTTTTAATCCATTCACAGACTTAGAATTTAAAGACGCAAGAAATGCAAGGAATTCGAAAAGGAAACTGCTTCAAAAACTTTCAGAGAAACGAAAGGTGAACGTTGAATCCAGAAGAATATCAATCTATGATAGATATTCGTGATGAAAATACTCCTGAAGGTTTACAAATAAAATTCTTCCTCGTAGCATCGATAGAACTGGCATGGCGTTTTTTGCTGAAGAGCGGCAGATCGCGAGAAAGGGGCATGGGGACTATGCCCCACCTCAATCCATTTTTTTGAAATTTTATTTAATTTAAACAAAACAATTGTGTTACTGATATCATTACATTTCAAACAATTATTTCCATGAAGAACAAGGAGACTGATTTCAAGATATTCAAATTCTAAAAAAAGTATTCTGAGTTTGTGTTACTCTGATAATAAATCAAAAATCGGATTCAATTTTTTTCAGGCCTTTAAAATTCACCTAAGATGTGTCCTTTTATCATTTCTTATATTTGTAAAGCTTTTAATAAACTTTTTCATGTCAAAATAGTCATTCTTATTTCAAGTAATTGACTTTGACAGCCGGTCCTGGCCAGCAAAAAGCTTACCTTGAACTTCACTACCTGTTAGCCATTAGTGTGAATCATACCTCAGATTGAATTTTCTTGCATTTTCCTCGCTCAGTTAACTAATGCAACTGTATTCAATAGAGTATATGTATGAGTAACTGTATTCATAGGAGTAGGTCGATTATTGTCCAAAGAATGCCTCTTTTCTACATCGTTAAGACGAGAAAATGGTGTACGTAGTAGGTAAAGTCGCAGGCTTCCGCGGCCGGAGTCATGTGAATGATCTTGGCTGTCCGGGTGACGCCGCGTCGAAGGCTGTGTTGCCGACGTTTCGACCATCTTTTCGTGGTCTTCCTCAGGGCTAGTCTGCGTACTTAACAAGTCAAACTTAAACAGTTTGCAGACCAGCCCTGAGGAAGACCACGAAAAGATGGTCGAAACGTCGGCAACACAGCCTTCGACGTGGCGTCACCCGAACAGCCAAGATCATTCAGGTGTACGTAGTAGTTCATTCACTGATTTCTCATGATATTAACGTAAAATGAAATTTAAAAAAAAATAAAATCGGGGTCTTCCTACAACTACAATTATGAAGATAGAGAATTTTCCCTTAATGAAGTATGTTCCTTAAAGGTAGATTTTGAAATAATCTCCAGTACATTTTTTTGAAAATTTGAGTATTTTTCGCGTAATTTTGTGTGAAAGCACGTGCTGTTTTAACACTACTAGTTGATAATAGTGGTTGTGATGGTAGTGCCGGAGGTGTGTTATTATTTTGCTAGCAATGCAAAAAAAATCAAATCTGCATTTCATTTAGCGATGCAAATAAGTTTTTAATAACTCGGCAGCAAAAATGTCTAGCTTTTCAAATCTTGCTTATCTCGCGCTTTTTTTTTAAATATTATTTTTAATTTTTTTTTAAACTTTAATTCATCTTTCAATTATTTATAGTTAAAATGTTGGGAAGAAATTCTGGAGCTGACGTGCGTAGATGGTATTTCTCTTCGATACATCACATACAGCGTTTACTGTTCTTTGACTGAATAAAACAAATTCCATCGCTTGACTCACCCCCGCAGAGCAAATCGCGCGTGCGTTTGAGCCACGGTGGAAGATACATCTTACACCGTGGCTTGAGCTCACCATGGCTGCGGGCAGCGCTGTCGCTGAGCGCGTCTCAGGGAAGTACCACCAGAGAGAATGACGAGCAGCGTTACGCAATGGCGTTTGTCATTCGAAGCCTACGCCCGCCCCAGTTATCTAATTCAACCAGCGGAGAGTGAGCGTAACAGCTGTCTTCGCCAGCGCCTTGTGATATCGGACCACGATGAGATAGTAAAATAAATGACTCGAGAGGCTCTAAGAGGGCCGTTCATTAATTATGTAACTCAGATTGGGAGTATTTTGGATACCCGTTCCCTCTGTAACGCACTGATAACGCGAGCTTTAAACCCCCTTAATAATTATGCAACGCATTACCTCCATTTATAAAGCGTAAAAATAAATTATATAACTGTAAAAACAATGTTATTAATTTTATGTTATTTATTAAACTTTATAATAATCACAGAAATTAAATTTATATGATATTATAAGCCAAAAGGGAGAATTTGTTTTTTCGAAACCAGATACGCATGATAGACCTCAAAAACTCAGATAATAAATATTATTGCGAATGGATAAGGATAACACATGCTGACTTTATGTCAAACATAAGACATATACATCTGTTCTGAGTTAATAAGGAAAGATTCTAGTATCGGTGTTTATTTGGCAAATAAAGGATGAATATGTCCGGAAAATAAATAGTGAATATACCTATTTAATGTTTAGAAAATATTATTTTGTAAATTTTATTTTCAGTGTTCGCTTTCCACAGTCAGAATAAACCTTCTGATATTGTACGCAACGTGTCAAACTTTGTTCTGTTCCTCTTTAATCGTAATTAAACCATGAAAGTCTTGCATCAACTTGACGGTTCTTTCAGCTGAATTATTCACTGCCCTAAGCTTTGAAACCTTTTTAGATTCTTCAAACGAGGCAATATTTGACCACAAATAATACACTTGTAGAGAAAACTGTTAATTAGTTTTAAAACGTTCAAATAAGAAATTGTTTTAAACCGAAACGGGTCATAGATAATTTTCTCGTATAATGAACCACAGCTTGACGTGGGTTGTCACGATGAACAGACAGACATCTAACAGAGCTGCTTTATCCTTGCTAGTAATTTTCAAATGAGCATTAAACAACATTTCCTAGGAATAAATAGCTATCGCCACCCTTTGAGCCCGGCGCATGGCACCTGGAGGTCGAATTGTGAATTTTCTGTCTCCGCTTAAAAATGTATTAATAAAGCTTTATCAACTATGGATAGTCATCTCTATTTGGTCACTTCAGGTTGGTAATACGCAAGCATATTGTAAATTTTGGAAACAGCCAGGCACAATCTAAGGTTTGCTCTATAGCACTGTATTTTATCAGGATCGACACTTTCCAGTTATCTCGAACGTTTTTGAAGAGTAGACTATCAGAACTTGTAGTCACTTGACTGAATTTCACTTCGAACACACTTTTTAACATCAATTTATACATATGATAAGTAAAAATTAATATTTCTCTCTCAAGTTTTTGTTTTAGAAGTGCAGGGAACAGTCGCGTAGCTATGGGGAGGACAGGAGGGGGGTGCGCCCCGGGTGACACCAATTATACAATTTTATTGTTCGAATTATATAATTGTAATGATTCATTAAAAAATTATAAATATTCATATTAATTTAATAGCTTTACATTTACATCATATATACCAAGAAAGCGAAGAAAAATAATGTAAAATAAAACGCGAAACTATAAGCAGTGAACCCCAATTCTTCAGTGGTCCAAGAGTCTCAATTTCGGCGATTACTTTATTTTATCGTATCGTTAATCTTGATAAAATAATTACAAATTATATTTAATATCCTGCAAATATTCTTGTATTTTTATTAAATAATGTATACACTATTCAGAAATAGATATTTTTATTTTTAATTGAGGGGGGTGACACCATTAGTTTTGCCCCGGGTGACACCAACTTAAGCTACGCCACTGGCAGGGATCATTAATACGCCTCTATTTGAAGCTGTAATATCACAACAAAGAATTTGCACTTAATCTTCAAGATTCCAGTCTACAATCGCATTTCAATTAACTTGCGCATGTTCGCTTTCTGAAAAGCTTTCCAACTGTGGTGCAGCAATAAGTTTCTTTATTTCCCTATGAAATAATAATTATAAGACCTTCTTTTGATTTCCGATCATTTTATTTATTTTATTATATTTATTTTATTTATTTTACGTCAAAAAAACAGTTAAAACTGCGTATGACGTGCTATGGGGAAAAGTGAATTGTGTGCACATTTTCAAAATTCTGTGATCCCTACACTAAGTCATATACTACTTAAATTTTGAATTTTGAAAGGGAGAAAAAAACAAAGAAAAAAAACTCCCATGTAATAAAATCTATTTTCAAGGATAAATAAGCAATACATTTTGGCTCTTATTACTTCCTGCCGCGACAACATGGAAACGATAATTTGAATAATTGTATTTCCCACTGAATTCTAGAAGACGTGCACAGAAAATGAAGTTACATTTATGTCCAGAAGCAAAACAAGGGGCCATCTCAGCATTTGCTCAATGGATCAAGGGAAACTGGACGAAAAACCTGATCGAGATGGGGGTCATTGACCCGGAAGCTGTGTTACAATAGTTGTTACAGGTTGTTTATACTCATTTATACAGTCCAAATGGTAATTAATGCATTATTTATCATTGTTAAAATTAATGTTACTTTTCTTGTGATGCTCAGTATAGTCTCTAATTGTATAGAAACAGTTATGCAGCAGAAACGATTTCACTTGGGATTTAAACTTTTCTATTGAATTTAATCGTTTAATGTCATCTGGCAAAGTGTTGTAAAATAATGTACATGTATTGTATGTGAATTTTTTGTAATGAGCTGTTGATACTGTCACCTGATGAATATGATTTCTACGTCGAGTGTTATAGTAATAGATTTCGGCATTTTCTGAAAAAATATTCCCGCCCTTAAGCAAGTCATTTTTTACAAAAACCACTGATTCGTAAATAAAAGACATGCAGTAATGGTAGAATTCCTAGATTAATGAAGAGAGGCTTACAAGAATCACGTGGGTGGGATTTGGTTATTATTCGTACAATTCGTTTTTGTAATCTAAAAGTCTGGGAGCTATAAGATGTATTTCCCAGAATATTATGCCATATCTCAGGCGGGAATGAACATTCGCGAAGTATACACAACGAGCAGTATGAAGGCTGACTGAATTTGAAAGAATTCTGAACGCGTAACATAATGAACTTAATTTTGTGTTCAATTCATTTAAATGGACGTTCCATTTAAGGTTTGACTGAATTGAGAGACCTAAAAATTTTGTTGCCTTAACATCAGTCAATGGTACATTGTTCATTTTCAATGGAGCACAGAATTGTTTATTTGAAATGGAAAACTGCATTAAAACCGTTTTCTTTTCGTTTATTATTAATTTGTTATTTCGGAACCAATTTGAAACATCTGATATTGTACTATTTACGGTTTCTTTATTGCAAAGGATGTTCGTATCATCCGCCAAGAGAACCGTTCTTCCCGTTTCGAATCGTCGAGGGCATATCGTTACGTAAAGTAGGAACAGAAGCTGGGGCCTAAAAGGCTCGATCCTTGAGAGACTTTCCACATGCAACAGGCAAAGAGTGGAAGGTGCGTACGTAATGTTCCATCATTCCAGTAAAAATTTCAACTTTCTGAGATCGTTGTTTAAAGGTACGAACATAACCAATCTAGAGCAATACCACAGTTCCATATGGAAGGTAATTTTGAAAGTAAAATGTCATGATCAATGATGTCCAAAAGCTTTAGAGATCTAAAAATAATCCAATAGGTGCCTCGTTTTGATCTAATGATGAGGCGACATCTTTCAAAAAAGAAAATATAGCTGTTTCCGTTGATTTTGATTTTCTAAATCCATGTTGGCAATCTGAAAGCGCGTCGTGTTTAGTGAGAAACGTTTCCATTCGTACGTAAAAAAGTCTCTCTAATATTTTTGAAAAAACTGATAGAAGAGAAATGGGCCGATAATTTTGAATTTCATTTTCGTTGCCTTTTTTGAAGAGCGGCTTAATTTTAGCTGTTTTGAAAATATCTGGAAACGTTCCAGTGCATAAAGATGCATTAAATATGTGAGTTAACGGGTGTATAATGGCATACGCACAAGTCTTTAACAAAGAATCTGGGAATTCATCTAAACCGGACGAATATTTATTTTTTAGTTTACCGATTATTTTGAGAATTTCATAGGAAGAAGTTTCGGAAACGAACATTGTCTAAAATTTTGGGTGCACTGTCTGTTTTTGAATTTTGTGCCTGAAGACTCTTAGTGAGATCGGCAGCAATTCTCGAAAAGTATTGGTTAAAGAGACTAGCCACTGTTGCCGGATCGTTTACATTTATATCGTTATATTTTAAAACAACATTCTCTATGGGTTTTCTAGTTGATTTGGTAGTATTTTTTATTATATTCCACATTGATTTTGTTTTATTATTTGAGTTCAAAATATCCTGATCGTTTTTCATGATTTTAGCATGCCTTATGACTTTTCGTAACAATGTTTTGTATTTTTTAAAGTAGATAAGGAAATCTTGAGATACGTCATGACGTTTAGAAATGAAAGAAAGAATTCGCTTGTTTTTACAAGATGTCCTAATTCCTTGTGTTATCCAAGAATTGCTTTTCCATGAAATATTTAATTTTCGTTTTTGAAGAGGAAAGCAAGTGTTAAAATGAATTGAAAGAGTTGAAAAAAAAAAAAAAGAATTATATTTGTCGTTTGTATCAACAGTATTATAAACCGCTTCCCATGACTCCTGCATCAAGTAATCAATGAATAATTTAATTTTACTTTTAGTAAACAATCTAGTCATACGTGTATTATTTATTGTGTCAGTGATCGCATTTCTTATAATGGTAAAAATTTGTGCATCGTGGTCACTGTATCCTAAATCTTTTGTTTCAACTTCATATCGAGTAGTAGTTTTGTTAATTATAATTTGATCAATTGCCTTCATCGAATGTTGAGTGATCCGTGTAGGTATATTAATTGTAATGTCTAAATTGAAGGAATTAATTAAATTGAGAAACTTTTCTTTCTCGCAAGATTCGACCAGAAAATCAATGTTAAAATCTCCACATACAACAATGGATTCAAAA
>BLKR01016618.1:0-23533 GCA_011170035.1 Teleogryllus occipitalis | reverse complement strand
CGCCCCTGGAGCGCTGCGACTTCCCCAGTGACGACGACGCCTGCCCGCGCCGCCGCAGCCTCCGCGCTGACCTCGTCTGCCCTCCCGTCGGCAGCGACAACCTGGTGAGCACGGCCCTCATGCTCCCGCTTCTATACGAGGAATTGCTCACCTCACGCATGCTCATTCGCGCGCTCTTTGCAGGCGGTGCAGATCCCCAACCCCGACGACTGCGCCAGCTTCTACAAGTGCGACGAGTTCGGGCGGCCCCACCTGTGGAACTGCCCTCCAGGCCTGGAGTACAACGCACAGCTGCAGGTGTGCGACTTCCCCTGGAGCGCTGGCTGCAGTGTTCGCAAGGTCCAGCACTGAAGCTCCTTTCTCCACTTCCACAACTTGACTCTCTCAGCAACAACATAATTTATATATCTCAATATTTATAATGAACTTTTATATTCGCAGTATTTATAATACGTATTACATTTTTACCAATTATATTGTGTGTACTCTTTAACAACCAATCTTAAAATGAATCCTATTGACTTTGAAAACCCTAACTAATAAAGTAATTTGCAGTCATGGTGCGACATCAGTTTTGACTGTTTATTAACATGAATAATAAACGCACATAATAAGTTACGCACATCTGAACATTAATTATTGCAGAACAAGGATGCGTTGAGAAAAACATGCTGTTAATTGATACATTTCTTTTTAAATTTTTGATCGATGTATCTGACACAAAAAGTGAAATATATACTCTCATATGAGTATAATTATTACTATTCGACAGTGAAAAACTGTAATAAGAAAAAATTTACAGATATTTCACTTTAGTAAAAGTGCAATTTGTGACACAGATAAATCATAACTAACTCAGTTAAAACATTCTCAATAATACCTAATACTAAAACAGAAGCCAAATTCTTTATTGTGTGAAATGAAGTTGAACTAACTATTTTCTGTAATGTAAATAAGCAGGACTGTTCTTCTGCCACATTATTGCCACATGCTACACGGGTCTAATATTCGGCATTCATCTTTCTACGAGGATATTTTAAGATACGTCCCAACTTTCCAATCCATTTCAACTAATGTTTTGAGGCATGGATGTTTTCTATATGAACTTCATTACATCTTCAACTGATGCCATGCACATTATAAATAATTGAAGAAATAATATGTGAAGAGAAAATTCTCTCCTGATGTTATTAAAAGGTCCTAGAAATGCCTAACTTCCCTTGTTCACAAACAAGGTGAATGAAATAAGAAAATGGTCAACTCCAGTCCTCACAACTTTTCCTATTGGTATCTAACATTTCTACTTCCTTATATTTGAAAAGCAATAAGAAATGCATTATTGAAATACCCTTTCGTAAGAAATAAGAAATGAGTTTTATGACATACTCTTTCGAAATAAAAACTTGCCTAGATAAAGCGGCATTAGTGTCAAAACATAATAACTCCAATATCTGTTTTGGTCTACAAATTATCTTTTCTTTCAAGGAGTAAGCATTATCAATGTTAAAAATGAGGTAATATATTTTATTGCAAAACAAGGAATTTGATCATTGATATATTTTTTTAAGTGTTTTGATAAATATCTCAGAGAAAAAAAGTAAAATATATACTCTCACATGAAAATAACGACTGCTATTCGAAAGTGAAGTGTAATAAGAAAAACTGCACAGATATTTCACTTTAGTGAAAGTGCAATTTGTATCACAGCTAAATAATTACTTACTCAGTTTAAACATTCTCAATAATACCTAAGAAAACAGAAATCAAATTCTATATTGTTGACAATAATGTTGAAGTAGTGTACTCGTGCGAGAACTCTCGCATGTTAAACCCCATCCTCTTCCCTATTTTTCCATTTCCATATGAAGACTCTAAGATATCTTTTCTTTCAAGATCCTATCACCCTCGATCACTTGTTGTACGACTCTCTTTGTAATTTATAACAATACATCCTTGTCAATACTAACTATTCTTATTTAACGTTTTTATCGAGTAGAGAGGTTCACCCGTGCAATTCAGTCGCGCAGAATATCAAGGAGTTAGTTTAATTTCACCTACTATTGCGGACTCTACAGGATCTGAACCTGTGGGATAGAATCGAAAAGCGTCGAATCAGCAAAAATGTAATAGAATGTTATAGAAGATCTCACCTAGAAAAATTACAGTTTGAGAAACAATTCTTTGAGGCCTTTCGTCTCAAACCTTTATTGCTTAAAGTTCTCAAAGGCTTTTTTTATGGATTATTTAATGATATTAGCTTAAAAATCCAACCGAGTGTTGCGGGTTGCATTTGGCATGAATATTTAGTTGCATTTTTTTTCAACAAATCCTCAATATTTTTAGTCATAGTGCAATTCGTCACGTCTCCGTTAAATTCTTTTTTTTTAAGATCTTATTTATAAAGATTAGTTGTCTGTGAGACACGCAAATGTTATGTATACTACTGAAATAATATATAAGACAATAATTGTAATGAAACTATTGAATAATATTTAGATATTTTTTAGATATTTAATTAGACAAAAACAGTAAAATCTATATATCACGTGTGGGGGAGAAATGCTCTGCGCACGCTTCCTTGTGTTTCAGAATCCCTTCCCAACAATTTAACTATTAATAGTTGAAAGATTAATAATAATTATAATATCAATAATAATAATGATAATAATAATAATAATAATAATAATAATAATGATAATGATAATGATAATGATAATGATAATGATAATGATAATGATAATGATAATGATAATGATAATGATAATAATAATAATAATAATAATAATAATAATAATAATAATAATAATAATAATAATAATAATAATAATAATAATAATAATAATAATAATAATAAAGTTAACAAAGCATTTTATTTCAAGCAAAAAGATTAACATTTCAAAAACTAGATATTTTCGTTGCCGAATTGTAGAAAATTTATTTTTAACGGTAAACGAACGAACAATTAATTTTTCTGTATTGTTAACAAAATAGAAACTGACCCTTAGCTCTACTACCACTACAAGCAAAAGGAAAGCTCAACAAAGCGTGCGCATAGTGAAGCTACATTTACGTCCAGAAGCAAATCAAGAGGCTATCTCAACATTTGCACAATGGATCAGGAAAACAGGACAAAAACCCTATCGAGATGGAGGTCATGGGGGTCCGGTTGCTGAAGCAGAGTACTTGTTACAGGCATACTAAGCATTTCTTAAAATTATACAATACAGATGTAAACTAATTCATTATACTATGTCTTTTTTTTTTTTTTTGTTATTCAAGGTCGCATCAACAGCTAGGTCATTAGCGACCACTATAGATTGAACTGTAGGGAAACTGTAGGAAGAACACGTATGGATAACACACACACACACAAACATCCATGCCCGAGGCGGGATTCGAACCCGCGACCCTTCGGTTCGAGATCACTACGACACTACTGCCTTAGTGATCTATCTCGGCCACCGGGCCGGCTATACACTATATCATTGTTTTAAGTTAACATTATTTTTCTTTTGGATCATCAGTACAGTCTCTAATTGTATAAAAACAGTAATGCAGAAGAAAAATGTTTACTTTTGTGTGCCATTTTTAATTGTTTAATTTCATCTGGCAATGCGTTGTAAAGTAACGTACATGTATTATATGTGATTTTTTTGTAGTGAGCTGTTGATACTGATACTTGATGAACATGATTTCTACGTCGTGTGTTGTAACTATAAATATCAGTATTACATGAAAATATTTTCTCAAGCGTTAAGTAAGTCAATTTTGCCAAATACTACATATTCGTAAATAAATAGGCAAGACAGCGATAAGATTCGAAGCTCAATGAGAAGTGGCTTCAGGGATAACGTTGATGGCATTTTTTTCACTATTCGGATAATTTTCTTTTCAAAATAAATGTCCTCGCATGTCTTTAGGAGAACTTAAATTGTTCTTGTTTCTTGAACTTTCATATTTAGGGCATGCAAACAAATGTTCTACTGAAAGAGAAATCTTGCATGAATTGCAGTTATCAGGATCAGTCCTGTTCAATAAGTGGCTGTGAGAAAATTTTGTGTGTCCTATTCTGCATCTTGTCAAGACAACCTGATCGTTTCTGCAGAAGCTGACCGTTGGAAAATCATCTTCAAACTTTCTAACTGATCTTAATTTGCATCCCTGTAAGTTGTTCCATTCATTAGAGTCAAGATCAGCTAACTTGTTCTTGACTCTCTTGAGATATTCTTGATAGCTTACTGGTATATCACTTCTAACTACCTTTCGTGCTGCTTCTTTAGCTTTTCTGTCTGCCAATTCGTTTTCTGCAATGCCAACGTGCGAAGGTATCCAGCTCAACGCTATTTCTTTGCCCTCACTGCTTAGTTGGTTGAATTTTCCAACTATCTCTTGGACCAATACATTATCAATAGATATATTCATTATAGCAGATACAGCACTTTTAGAGTCTGTTATTATCATAAATCTTTTTTGATTGGCCCTTGTAATGTATGTAAGGGGCTCTACTATGGCATATAGTTCACTGGACATCACTGAAAAGTCGTCAGGTAATTTTTTGGTGATCACCTCACACGAAGCTATTAGTGCGCAACCTACGTTGTTTAGATTCTTTGAGCCATCAGTATAAATTTTGTTGTAATCATCATATTTTGCTAGTTCATTTCTTATTTTGACACAGATTTCACGAAGATTTGCATTCTGGTTGTTAGGGATGTTCGCAAATTCAATAACGTTGATGTCTCGTATTATCCAAGGAGCATAGTCAGGTAATGTCGTAATCCTTAGGAGTGGAAGTTTCTCTTGTATTTTCTCTAATATCTGAATTGCCCTTATTGCTAAGGGCCTCGGGAGCTTCTTTTTATAATTTAATGTTCTATAATGTTTGTATGCATATTCGAATACTCTGTTTATTGGATTCATTTTGTTGGCTGCTACTTTGATCGTATATCCCATAATTAGGTTTCTTCTACGTTTTTCTAAAGATAATAAATTGGATTCACACAAAATACTCTTAGTTGGGCTGGTCTGAAAGGCCCCACACGTCAGTCTCGCTTCCATATTATTGATAGGATCCAGCAATCTCTTGATATTCTTCTTGGCCGCATCATATAATATACAGCCATAGTGCAATTTGGATCTAACTATTGCTTGGTAATTTCTTCTTATAATCGTATAATCTCGCTCCCCAGGATGTATGGCTGATGACTTTGACAAGACTCATTCTTTTGGTGCACTCATTCTTTAAATTCTTGATATGTGGAACCCATGTCATCTTTTCATCTAAAATCATTCCTAAGATTTTAATTTCCTTACTCTGTTCCAACTTATGCTGTGCTATTTTCAACTCAATGGTTCTCCTAAAAGATTGTTTCCTAGAGAAAATTATGAACGTGGATTTTGTCTTGGAAATTTTGAGCCCCGTTTTCTTTGAAAATTCCATGGCTGCGTCTAAGATGTTTTGCGCCTTTTTTTCTAATGATGTAATATCATTGCCAGGTATGCCAATATTGCTATCATCCACATACATATTGATGACAGCTGGAGGTTTAATTTTGTCTTGGAGGTTATTGATGATAAGTAAAAATAGAGTTACACTAAGTACCGATCCCTGCGGGACGCCATTCATAACTATAGCTGTCTGATAAAATTCCGTTTACTCTAACCTTGATTGAGCGTTCTTTTAAGAAATTTTAAATGAACTTGCTAATGTTGCCTTTAATCTTAGCCGACGTTATTATATTTACAACCCGTCTTCTCCACATCATCTCATAGGCTTTTTCTATGTCTAAGTTTAAAACTAATATGTTCATATTATTAGCAAAACCGTTGAATATGCTGTTTTCTAGTGAAGCAAGACAGTCCATTGTTGAACGATTTTTTCGGAAGCCGCTTTGATATGGAGTAATCAGTTGATGCTTTTCCAAGTACCACCTCAATCTCTGATTCACTATTTTTTCTAGAAGCTTACATAAGCAGCATGTTAAAGCAATAGGCCTATAGCTGCTTATCAAAAATTTATCTTTCCCGGGTTTATGTATCGGTACAATGATAGCTTCAGACCACTTTTTAAGAAATACATTGTAAATGTAAATCCGATTGTATATATGCAACAGATACTTTATTGCAGATGAAGGCATCTTCTTGATGAATACATTGAGGATTCCATCAGGGCCGGCACTGGAGTTTTTAAGTTTGCGTATTGCTTCATGTAGTTCTCTGAGTGTGATAGGAGCGTTTAAATGTTGAATATCATTATCTACTGTGCTTCCTTCTTGAAGATCGAGTTCAATTTTCTCAATTTCTTCTTTGTACTTGATGAAGGTTTTATCATAGTTCTGATCACTGGAATTTGCTGAAAATAATGTTCCAAAGCTGTTTGCAATATAGCAAGGGTCATGTAAGTTGGTACCATCGGGAGTGTAGAGTGAAGTAATGCTGGTACTTTTGTATTTTCCATTTATGGCGTTGATTCTTTTCCACGCTTCTATGCTGTTTGTATTGGAATTAATGGATGAAATAAATTCCCTCCAACATTTTCTTTTATTATTTTCCTTGCTTTTGCTCTGGCAGACTTGAAACGCATTTTGTTTTCATCAGTATTGTGCCTCTTATAGGTATTAAGCAATTGCTTATATTTCTTTACTGCCTCCTCACAGTCATTTGACCACCAAGGTAACTTCCTTTTGCCTATTTTGCCAGTAGTTTTCGGAATGGTTTCCTCGGCGGTGGTCATTACCATTTCTTCAAATCTATCTAAATTTACATCTATTTGATTGAAGTCAAAATCATCATTACTGTTTAAATAATTATTTTTTTCTTCAATAATTCGCTGATATAAGCTCCAATTTGCCTTCGAAAAAAATCCATCGGGGTGCATAAATAACCTCAGTTTCCGGTGTGTCCTCGAAGGTCACTGTGATGGGATAATGGTCGCTGTTGAATAAATCATCGAGAACATTCCATTGTAAATATCTTACTAGATTCGGCGTACACATACTTAGATCGATAGTGCTTACATTTCCTGTTGCCACGTTAAAGTATGTACGCTTATTGTCTTCATTTCGTAGAACAAGGTCTTCTTTCTCTGAAAAATCACCTACTATTTTCCCCCTAGTATCCGTTCTTTCTAAGCCCCATCGTGCATTGTGACAATTAAAATCACCTACTAATATCAATGGTTTTTTAACTTGTTGAATTAAACTTTCAAGATCACAGCTACGCATTTGAAATGACCTTGGAATGTATACATTATACAACATGATGTTCCTAGCTCCTATATTTATCGAGACGACAACCACTTCAAGATCACTTGTTATTTGCACTTCACTACTCACTAACGTTTCACGAACATAAATTGCCACACCTCGACTAGCATTCACACATGACGATCTGTTTTTGTAGTAACACTTAAAACCTTTGATATGCTTACAATAGTTTTGAAATTAGATTCTTGTATACAGAAAATATCAAAGTTATTCTCATTTTGAAATTTCTGGAAGAACTCGTATCGTGTCAGGAAGCCATTCACGTTCCATTGCAGAATTTTGATTTTCATTCGGCTTCTTCATTTGATGAACATTCGTTCTCCGAGGATGCTCTTGAGGAATCAGAAACTACCGGATCTTTCAACCTTTTCATGATTCTCGTAAAACGAGACTTCATACCTCTGTCCTCTAGCAATGGGTACATATCTCTAAGCAATGCAATCAACTTATCAGTTTCCTTAGTATAGTTAAGGGATAATTGTAGAGCATTACTAGTTCCGTACGTATCTTCCAAAAAACCTTTGAGTTGTTCATAATTAAGAACATTGGAGGTTACTTCTAATTTTCCTTTAACTGGAGCTAACTGTTCACTGATGTTCTTTTTCTCACTTTCGTTTTCAGTGTTGTTTTCACGGTTGATCTTCTTTTTCTTCTTTTTTGCAGGTTTAGCAAACTCATGTGTTCTTTCTTCCGAACTATTCAGGGTTAGTTCAGATGTTTTATTGCTAGATGTACTTGTAATCTGCGACAGTGTTCTTTTAGTTGTCTTTCCATTCTCAATTGGGGGAAAGTCTTCATCAAAAGTAGAATTATCGTTGTGTTTGTTCTCAATGTTCACGTTTGTTGCATGTACAAAATTTACATTGCTATTGGAATTAATATTGTCTACATTTTTACAGTTTCTTGCTACATGACCTTCTTCCTTGCATTGATAACATTTAATAGTGCCATAAGATATATTGTAATATAATCCCGCTCTCCTCGCTCTCCGCCCTCCTTTGATACCGCGTCGCCTCACGTCGCGGCGCCAATGTAACAATATACTACCTCTAATCAACCACGATGGCCCACGCTAGTGCGCCACTGTAATATTCTCTTACAAAACCTCACGACGATTGTAAGCTTTTCCTCGTCATGCGCACTATCTTGCCCTGCCCTAGCCCTGAATTATAATTGGGGGCCACATTAGCGATTGCCCGTACCTCTGCTAGCTCGTACTATTGTTTATTTCTTACCGTGTCGTAGTCCGCGCGCTCACTCCATACGGAGTTGAAGGAAGGGTCCGTTTCGTTCGTGCCTGGGTCAACATTCATACCACTACAGAATAAAAAGACATGGAATCACGGCAATTATGAACCATTGGGATGCTCTTGCATTTAATTTAGGATTTTTTTTTGCTGATATCCCTTTTCATTAACACAATCTGCCCCTCCGACTTACGAAACATAACAATACGAATATATAAACACACAGAAAAAAAATAAACATACACACTGAAATTACAATACAAAGAAAAATCTCATCCATCCATCAGAATGCGCATTCTGTCGTGACCTTCCTTATTATCCTTAGCCTAATAGTATAACTTGGTCTTCGACAGAACTTCTTTTCTTTCTTTTGAATGGAGCGTAAACAGATCAGAAAAACAACAATACAGTTATTGCACAATTCGTGCCACTTCCCTTTTTTGCAGCGATGTCACCTTCCGTCAGCGCCCGTCGCTGGTAGCTGTCACGTGCATTGTTTACGCACGCAGTCCCTCAGCTGCCACCAGATCCTCGATGCACTCCTCCGTTTAAAGTTTGCCAATGCATCCACAATTATTGTTTTTTGTCTTAATCGCGTCTTCCCTGAATGTTATTTCTATATCTCGCGATATGTATATCTTTCGCGACGCTCCTATTTCCTGACACCTAATTTGCATGAATTTTGTCTATGCGGATTTTTTTTTTTCGTGAATTTCTAAATGAATTTTAAAAAATTTTCGATACACTCAGTCTCAACAATTGTTTTTATGCAACCAAAATAACTTAATAACGTTTTACACGACACTTCCGCAAAAATTTTCAAAAACTTAACATAAAAACGCGTGCGATCATCCTCACGTCCGAACTCATTCTGTCTGTAACCCAGTTTGCATTGTTGGTCTACACAATCCAAGTGACTGTCTTTTTTCCAAACATATGCCCATCACCATAATAAATGTTCGAAAATGTTTACATTTTTCACTGTTTTGGGGCATCTTGCGTCTTACTCTCTCTTTCATAGTTTTATTAACATTTGGTTTGTAATTATCACATTACCGAATTCCCTTTTCCCGTTTTCCTTTTTCCAAAAACCCTTTATTTTCCGTCTTCCCCACTCGTGATGACGTCACTTACATCTTCGGTCGCTCTTATAATTCTTTCTTAGCTCGCTATGCTATGGAACTGGATACTGATTTATTAAAGCCTTACATAATCCCCCCCCCCGGTGCCGTAACTAATTTTACCCTGATCTAAATATTTTTTCCTATAATTTCTGTAAGTTTGGCCAATATCCACCCAGGCATTCACTGGATATTCAATAAAACTCGTTTTATTATATACTTTCAGAGGTACAACAATGGTCACCATGTCTTCAACTCCGCCGTCATGCATGCAATTTATACCATTTATAATATTTGCGGAACCCGTGGCTCGAATAACGTGATTCTTGGTTCAAAATGTTCCTAAATTTGGGTTCTATTCACTGTTCACAATGCCTATTGCCCCCCCCTTTTGTTTTCCATTACTTTCCTAATAATTATTATTACGCGGCGCTGTTGTCTATTGTTTCTTTCATTATAGGCTTTTTTTTATTTATTTTATGTCAAAAAAACAGTTAAAAACTGCGTATGACGTGCTATGGGGAAAAGTGAATTGTGTGCACATTTTCAAAATTCTGTGATCCCTACACTAAGTCATATACTACTTAAATTTTGAATTTTTGAAAGGGAGAAAAAACTCCCATGTAATAAAATCTATTTTCAAGGATAAACAAGCAATAAATTTTGAATTTTGAAAGGGAGAAAAAAAAACAAAAAAACTCCCATGTAATAAAATCTATTTTCAAGGATAAATAAGCAATAAATTTTGGCTCTTATTTCTTCCTGCCGCGACAACGTGGAAACGATAATTTGAATAATTGTATTTCCCACTGAATTCTAGAACACGTGCACAGAAAATGAAGTTACATTTATGTCCAGAAGCAAAACAAGGGGCCATCTCAGCATTTGCTCAATGGATCAGGGAAACTGGACGAAAAACCTGATCGAGATGGGGGCTCCTCTTTGCTTATGTAGAAGTTCCTTGTCCCACGCATTCTTGCGGGCTAGTCTCACAAATCATTACAATATAAACCCAATTTCTCTCTCCTTTATACTCAACTGTTATAGAATCAGGTAATTTGTTTAGTGAGTCTTCCGGTACATTCATTTGCCTACGAAAACTTAAAATATGTGTGAATTCTTCTTTTTCGAAACCCGCTCGAAGGAAAGACACTTGTGAACTTCGCACTACGTTCAATTTATCAAGTTGTTCTTCAATTATAGCATTAGGGATCATTGGATATACATTTGAAAGAACTATTTGGCTCTGCTTACTGACAAATGGTCGCATATTTTGATCACTGCCGTCAATATTAATAGTTTTATATTTATCTGTTTTTTCATTAAGTAGTTCTTTACTGCTGAGAAAGATGCACACTCTACTGTTCGAGATCTTCGATGCATATATTATGTTTCGTGGTGAAACAATAGTAGCTGAAGCTTCTACATACCTTTCAAGTGATGTGCTATAGTCCTTTCCATCAATTAACAAACCTCGTTCTTTGTCCGGATACATAAAATTCTGTACGATTTTACTCCAGTTAGTGCGACCTGAGGCGGGTTGGCTCCTGTAGTCAGAGGCCTTCCCTTCAGCCGATGCTTTGTGCCGATGCGAGGTCATTTCACGTCTTATCCCCCCGTAGGGGAGGAAAATGAAACAGTTTTACACTACTCTTGCAGTATTTGCTGTTCACTCAAATGTCCACTAGTAACACTCAAACTAAAGAGAATCACACGCTCTCCACGTACAACGAATACTGTCACTGCATACAGCACGATGTTGACTCGACCGCTGCCTGTGACGAACTGACTTCAAAGAGTTTTCTGCTATAGGAGCATTACGAATCGGCACAAAAGTATTTCGACTTGTGAATCTCTAAACCTTTAGTTTCAAACTTGCGTCATGTATCATTTAAGTACACCGTCCTCCGACGGTGAATTTTTTTACAAGACGATATGTGTTTCTTACTGGTCTGAGAATGAGAAATTCAATACTGGAATCTGAAATTTGCTATCAGGCATAGTTTTTGAATTATTAAATTAAATATTTTTTGTTTTTTTGGGAATGAAACATGGCTACACCGAATGTAGATGTTTTCTGTGAGAGTAGGATAGCCGCGAAAGAAATTTACAAAAGAAATTTTTCCCTCAACATGAATGGAAAGTAGGAGAAAAAATATTCAGTAAGATAAGTTAATGCCTAGTGATGTTCTTCTGCCTCAGCTTCATATCAAGCTGTCTCCTGAAAGAGCATGCCAAAGCTTTTGATCCTTCTGGTAGCGGGTTGATTTATTTTTCACAAACATTTCCTGATCTTTTGGCTGCAAAAATAAAGGAAAATTTATTCCCAAATTACAGAACTTCTGAAAGATAGAAACTTTCAACAACCCCTAACAACAAAAGAGAAAAACACACGACATGTTTCACGAATGTTACTGAAGAATTTTCTAGAGTTAATAACTATGAAGAACTAGTTCAAAAACCGATAAAAGTTAACGAAGATTTAGGATGCCACATATATTTGAAAGTTCATTTTCTTGATTCACATTTGCATTTTTTCCTGAGAACCTCAATGATGTTTCCGATGAACATGGTGAAAGATTTCATAAAGACATAATGAGATATTGAGATTGAGAGAGAATTGTAGGGACTGACACAAACTGAAGTTTGTAAATTTTCAATTACATCTAATAAAAATTTTAAATATTTTCATGAAGTACTAATTCTCAAATATTTTTGTACAAACTTTATGTAGGCTACAAATTTTTATTATCCTTTTAAGATATCCAGAGGATGGAATATATTTAGTCTTCTGTATTCTTAGGTATTATAGAAAAAGTTAAAACATGATTTAGGTGTGATTTAGCTGTATCACAAATTGCACTTTTACCAAAGTGAAAAATCGGTACATTATTTCTTCTTACACTTCTTCACTGTCGAATAGCAGTGGTTATATTTACGCAAGAGTATATATTTTACATTTTTTGACGGAGATATCCTTCAAAAATTAAAAAAAAAATATAAATGACTAGTATGAACTTTTTCTCGATGTTTCCTTGTTTTGCAATAATTAACCTTACCTACTTTTTTAAGATTAAGGATACTATGTTCTTTAAAGAAAAGATAATTTGTAGACCGAAACAGTTAAAGACACTTCCTATGTTTCGTCACTAGCGCCTGCTTACCAAGACAAGTGTGTATTACGAAAGGGTTTTTCATCAAAGTCATTTCTTATTGTTTGCGAAAAGATAATTTGTAGAGTGAAACCGTGAATGACAGTTCTATTGTTTCGCACCACCGCCTTCCTATCAAGACAGGTTTGTGTTACGAAAGGGTATTTCACAAAAGCCATTTTTATTGCATGCGAAAGGATATTTAAAGGGGTTTGGTGGTGGTTCATGTCTCCAGCTGAAGATGATGTTTTGGCATTTACATTTGGTTTGAAGTCACAGGTGTTTAAAGTAAGTCCATTTAATTTGCTCCAATTTGCTATCTTTTTTGAAGTGTCCAGAAGTCTTCTGACAACTGCTTTGATTCTTGAATTTTTATGTAAATGCCACATTTTCGACAAAAAGGAAGTTCGAGACGTGAGTATTAGGAGAGATCATAAGTGGAGAGGGAAAATTGTAGTGGGTAGAGTATGGATCCCTTGTTACGCCTGGTAGTATATTTTTGGTTGAGGAACGGTTTGATTGATATTTTACTCGGAAAAATCTATTTGTAGGGTAGCTGTGGATGAGTTGACAAATGTATTTAAGTAGGAATTTATGGCATTTTTCAAGAAGAATTCAATGGTTTACTTTGTCAAACGTTTGTGAAAATTCAAAGAAAAATGCTGGAAGAGCAAATGGAGCGAGAGGGTGGAAGAAATTTCTAGGGCTTGAAACCGAGTTTGTATTACCGACGAGTGGCCTTGACGAAAACTTAATTGTGTAGCCGATATATTATTTTCTTCTAAAATTGATAAAATTTTTGGCACGATTGGGTGATCGTCTTGGGAGTCTGTAGATTTTTTCTTATGTTTGTTGAGCATTGCAATGGTAGCTTTTCTCCATAGGGAAGGGACGTAGCCTAACTGTAAGCATGCGTTCATGATTTGTAAAATAGCCTTGATTGTATTTTGGGGTATATTTTCGATCATAGCTCCGTTTATAAAATTTAAACCGCATGCTTTTTATGTGTTTATTCTTTCATTTGATCTAAAATATCATTTTCTGTTACATTAGTTTTCGATACGAAAGGATTTCGAATCCTTTCTAATTTTTCTACTTTGTAATTCCGCGGGTGGATCTTTACAGCTCATGTTCGCATCTAGTCCTCTTATTAATTTTTGTCTTCTTTCTGGTGTGGCTCTATGAAAATAAAAGTATAATTCTGTGTCATTTCTTGAATTTTTGAGATTTTCTATTCTTGTGCTCTTCTAAGCAACCTCCTTTGAGTATTAACACGTGAGCCGTAATTAGGGCATAAACGTTTTTTGCGATGTGTTTTTAGGAATTGGATGATTCCCGTCGGTTCCGATATTGTAGTACTCTCTAGAAAAAAATTCCAATTGTTGAGTATGTGGAATTTGTTCATGCTTTTATTGATTGTCGTAGTACTTAAATTTGAAGTTGTGTGATTTTGTTGTTGTGAATCTTGGATTTGTAGGATTTGTATCCTTTTTGGTGCGTTTTTCAATTGATGTATTACAGCAGGATGTAATTAGCGTTAATGTAACCTACTATTACATCTGGGTCTTCATTTAGTTGTTGGAATTTGTTTGCAGTCGGGATTTATTTGTTGAGTTTGGAAGGTGGTTTCCGAACTCGGATGAACTTTTTTGGGGCATGACCAAAATTCATTTTAGTGCTCAGGGCTTGTTGCGAGTTTGGAGCTTTGAGATTCGTTCTGATTGGTTTGTTCAGATTAGTTTAAATTTCTATCTAATTCAGTGCTAGAACTATTATTTTATCACGTTCGCTGCATGAACTATTTTGTGAGTTAAGGCTCCCTTCGTCATCTGTTCTATTTATGATAATTACTTGTGGTGTTAATTGCTCAGTGATTTCTGTTTTAAGATGCTCTGTATTCAGTTGTTGCGGGGTTTTGTTTGCCATATTTGTTTTAATAAGTGATGTTAATTTATTATCAGAATCAGATCGGCTTCCATTTTACTTATTTATTAGTGAATGTCGGTAGTTATTTATTAGTGAGTGCGATTCACACTGCATTGGCGACCTACTGCTAGAAGCACGATGGGTTTGTTCTTGAGGGTGATCGTTTGTCTCTGTTTTGTATGATAAGTGGTCCCCTTCTATATAATCCAGGGAACTCCAGATTTATTGTTGGGAGTGATAATCGTCGACTTAATTACTACGTATACTCTAATATATTAAATAATATGTTCAATTTATTTACATTAGTAGTGTACGCATTTTCACAATGTATGGAATTTGATTGATGCATGTTTTCGCTTTTGATATGATGCGGTTTATACCTGATAAGCAGATTTTCTTAATCGGTTACTGATTTCCAATATTAGGTTGATTTTCTTAATGAGTAACGGTTTACCGACTTTAACCGAAAAATAGCAATTTTCGTAGTGAAAAAACGGTTGACCGTTTTTTTCGGTAATTTCAATACAGTTTTAATTACCAGCAGAATTTATTAATATTTGTATATAATATTAATGAAAATGCGGATTACCGTCGTGAACCGACTAAATTCAATATGTAGTATTAATATATTAGTAAGCGGATTCCTTCCGTCTTCAGCTCGTCAAATTTATGTATGTAAATTATATTCTCTAGCGGCTCTCATTCTCTTGATTATGATTTAAGCTTCTATCACTATTATTAAATTTCCTTCCTATGAATGTGATCATTCAACTTCGGAATCCCAAATCCAGCTCACTATTTTGCTGCGTTTTACCCATTAACAGTTCACCGCGACCAGCAGGATCGCTGCCTTCTAACACAACTTCTATCTCAAAAGTTCGGCCTTTCGCCACTGATTCGCAGCTGCCGCTCAGCTCAGTTCCCTTCCGCCTCTAGTTTGCCGCTCAGCGCAGCTCCCTCACAAGGACCACACACACTCGCCAAGAGACTCCGCCGACAAACCAAACAGTTTTCTTCACAAAGTAGCAGAGTCTCTTCGTACTTCCAAGATGAAACGTGAGTATTCTTCAGAAATTATGTTTCGTATTAAATCTGGCACGTCAAGGATGCGAAAAAGGTCCCTAGCTCACAAGGGCTCGCGAGCACTGTTTCCCGCAACCGGCGGTAGATTTAAAAGCATTGACTGTACAAATTGTCTCGGAGTGGCGACACTTCACTGGATACTTTGCCTATGACAGTGTTAGACAGTTAGCTGTGTTGACAGTTATTGCCCCAATTTATCTGTATAATTTACCTCTACACAAGCAAAGAAATGATCCATTTAAATGAATTAATACTTCAGTAAGATCTCATACTGTCAACTGGGAGTAATGTTGAAGTAAGTTTGAATCGACCATATCTTTATATGGTAATCGGTTTACAGCATTAATTTGCTACATTCAATTATGAGGTATACCCGGGAGTGATTCTTGTATTAAAAAACTGTCCGCACATTAGTGAGGCTTGTTATTTTATAGAAACTTATTAATTTTTGTATAATTATTGACATGTTTATCAAATAACTGGAATACTTAATAGAAAGTAACCCAAAACGAAAATAAGGAGAGAATTCTTCATTCAAACATATTTCTGTCAGAAAAAATATGTTTATAGAAGTCAGAATTAAAAAAACAAAATAAGCATCAATTAGCAGTAGTAAACAATATAAATATAATACAAATTTCGGTTGTTTGATAGAACAAATCAACAAACGAACTTTCGTATGAAGCTACTATTCTATCCTTCGCGCCGCAACAGCTAGCGCCTGTCCCCACACCTTTCTGGATTTGGAGGGGAAACGAGAAAGGAGTGAGGGGAAGTTGCCCGTAGCCTATGAGCGCAGGGCTTCCCAGCCGGTGGGGGATAGCTTGTGTGGGCGCAGAGCAATTGATATGCCTGCAATAAAGGGAATGGATACTTTGAATATTATAAAGTTTTTTATTAATAGATGTATTTTACTTCGAAACTTCGACATTTTCTTCATGCAATCGTCTGAGAAGAAAAAACTTTTTCAAACCAAATTACAAGATCTAGAACATTTGATATCCGAGGCAAAAATCCAACTTTATGATCGAATAATAGATTGTGAATCAAATAATAGTTACGCTGGTTGAATTGTTAAGCACGGAAATAAGGCAAATCGAGACACCACAGCTTGCCGGATGCGTGGCCGTCTTGGAATCCCGATTACTAAAGGCGCCGAGCCCCAAGACCATCGATGACTGCGACGTTACGATACAAACGACCAATGAGTTAAGGAATTATCATCATAAATCTAATCACAAATATCCAACATTTAAAAAAAATTCTTGTTGTAGTGTTATTTGCAATCCTCCTGGCGGCGGTGGCGCTGCCGGCTGGCAAAGGCAGAAGATTGGTCGGTGTAAACGCACCTTGCAGAACGCCCGGCGAGTTGCTGCCCATGCCCGACGACTGCACCTCCTTTTTGGAGTGCTCCGGCCGAACCCACAAACTGGTCCTTCAGAATTGCGGTATGAAAATGATCTACAACCCGGAACAACAGAAATGCCAGGAATATGCCTGGTGGGACGACAAGTGTCCCAGCTACGAGTAGAGTCCCAGCGACCGCGATGTCCTCCTCTGCCCTCCCGTCGGCAGCGACAACCTGGTGAGCACGGCCCTCATGCTCCCGCTTCTATACGGGGAATTGATCACCTCACGCATGCTCATTCGCGCGCTCTTTGCAGGCGGTGCAGATCCCCAACCCCGACGACTGCGCCAGCTTCTACAAGTGCGACGAGTTCGGGCGGCCCCACCTGTGGAACTGCCCTCCAGGCCTGGAGTACAACGCACAGCTGCAGATATTACGGTTACGTAATATAGAGAAAGTTTTGTAATGCTGTAGAAATATCGTTTTCAAGGAATTGAACGGAAATACATATTTCGATATTCCCTATAAAAAAATGTATTTCTTTTTATTAAAAAAAATTCTCCGTTCGTCCTGCTGTCTGAGCACACGTAGTGTGGGTGCGTGCTTTGTTCCCAGTTTTTTCGTTTTTGAGTATTTTAAGAAAAATGACCGATTGATCTTCTCCAATTAAAGATCATGCGGATTGGAAATGAATTCTTCGAATTTTTAGGTACATTACACGGAGCCTCTGAGACATTTTCAAAATTTTCTCAAAAATGGCGCAATTTTTATCCTTCAATTATTCGTAAAATAGTGTAAAATATATTACAGTAAAATAAATCGATATCGAGTTAAGTTTAACGAATTACCTGTATAACCCAAAACACAATGAATTTATAATATGAATGATTCCAAAATTTTAAATCACTTGTCCTTGGTGCCAGGAATTTTAATCATAGTACCAGGTATTTTTAAAATTGGCACTAGGATATACACTTAATCATTTGGCAACGCTAATTAGAGGTTGCGCGCCAAATTAAAAAACAACAACAACAACATGCAAATGCAGAATGCGTTAACGGAGATTATATTGTCCAAAAACGAATAAACCTCCCTTATCTCATTAGTATAGACTAAACTTTGAATGAGAGAAAACAATGTTTTTACGATTCTATTTTTCGTAATGTGAATAGCCAGGACTTTTCTTCCTCCCCATGCACCACAAATCTAATATGCGGCATGCATCCATCCTTCTGGGAGGATATTTTCCAACTTTCCAATCCATTTCAACTAAAGTTTTGTGGCTTGGATGTTTTCTGTATGAACTTCATTAAATCTTCAACTGATGTCACGCACTTCATAAATCATTAAAGAAATAACGTGACAGGAGAAAATAAAGTCCTCTCATGATATTAAAAAGTCGTAGAATTGCCTAAATTCCCTTATTCACAAACGAGGTGCATGCAATAAGGATATGGTCGACTCCCATTTTTACAAGATTTCCATTTGGTACCTAACATTTACATCCTTAAATTAGAAAAGCAATAAGAAATGCTTTAATGAAATACCCTTTCGTATGTAATAAGAAATGACTTTCATGATATACTCTATCGAAATAAAAACCTGTGTAGATAAGGCGGCATTAGTGGCAAAACATAAGAACTGGGATTCACTGTTTCGGTCTACAAATTATCTATTCTTTCAAGAACATAGCATCATCAATCTTCAAACTGCGGTAAGATTAATAATTGCAAAACAAGGAAGTGTTGTGAAAAACATCCTGCTGTTCGTTGATATTTATTAAAAATTTTTGATAGTTATCTCCGTCAAAAAAAGTAAAATATATACTCTCACGTGAATTTAACCACTGCTATTCGACAGTGAAAAAGTGTAACAAGAAAGAACGTACAGATTTTTAACTTTGGGAAAAGTGCAATTTTTGATACAACTAAATCACATGTGATTTTGACACCATCACATTTAGGTGCACCTAAATCAGTTTAGACTTTCTCAGTAATACCTAAGAATACGGGAGACTAAATTTATTCCATCCCCTGGATATCTTAAATGGATAATAAAAATAAGGTAGTTCAAAAATATTTGAGAATTAGTAAATCATCAAAATGTTTAAAATTTGGATTAGATTTAATTGAAAATTCACAAAATTCTTTATTGTTTGAGATATAGTTGAATTATGATGAAACTGTTGAATTGTATTGTTTTGATGTTTTTTACTTTAGGGAAGTTTGTTTTGTTTCATCTCGTCTTCTATTCATTTCATTCAGCATTAAATACTCTAGTTATAAGTATCCTAATAATAATTTCATTGTATAGCGTTGAAAATTAATCCGTGAAGGACAATGTGTGCACAGTAGCTATCATTCAATGTTTTTAAAAGAGATCGATATTTAATTTGCCTATCGCTCTAATGAAACATACTGTTAATAAATTAAGTCTGAAACTAGTGGTGCTCAGCAGCACATGCTTTCTCCTATGATAGATATCGTCCAAACAGTATTATTATGTTGCAACTTCCATACTCCTAACATAGAAACCGCCGTTATTCCTGCTGTGAAAACTAATAGCACGTACTCTCCCGCTTTCGGAATACTGCAGATTTGGTTCATATTAACACATCGCTAATTACCTTGATGTTGATGCAACGATAAATCAACTAATTCCTTTCTTCTTTAGAACAGAAGGTACAGTAGGGTGCTTATTTTTCGACTTCAAATGTTTTGAACGTTCACTACTAAGATGCATGGAGAACTTTCAAATTTTCATACAGATGCTCCCTAGAACAACGAAGCTAATTCTTTGGAGTTTGCAACAATGCATCTGATTGCAGCTGCCCGCAACAATGATGGTAGTTTCATCTTTAATCTCAATAAACATGGCTTGGCGGAGCTGGACGGGTCAGGTGTGGCACAATCAGTGGCGGATCTAGAGAGGCGTGGTTCCCCCCACAAAAAAGATCTAAAGTTTTCGTTTGTTACCTTTCTTTATTTCGCAAAATTGATATAAATATTTGTTAGAATGATGTAATTTAAAAATAATATACTATAGCAATTCTTGGATAACACAAGGGATTATAACATCTTGTAAAAACAAGCGAATTCTTTCTCTCATTTCTAAACGTCATAACGTATCTCAAAATTCCCTTATCTACTTTAAAAAATACAAATCATTGTTACGAAAAGTCATAAGGCAGGCTAAAATCATGAAAACGATCAGGATATTTTGAACTCAAATAACAAAACAAAAGCAATGTGGAATATAATAAAAAATACGACCAAATCAACTAGAAACTCTGTAGAAAATGTTGTTTTAAAATATAACGATAGAAATGTGAACGATCCGGCAACAGTGGCTAGTCTCTTTAACCAATACTTTTCGAGAATTGCTGCCGATCTCACTAAGGGTCTTCAGCCACAAAATTCAAAAACAGACAGTTCACCCAAAATTTTAGACACGATGTTCGTTTCCGAAACTTCCTACGAAATTCTCAAAATAATCGGTAAACTAAAAAATAAATATTCGTCCGGTTTAGATGAAACACCCGTTAACTCACATATTTAATTCATCGTTATGCACCGGAACCTTTTCAGATATTTTCAAAACAGCTAAAATTAAGCCGCTCTTCAAAAAAGGCAACAAAAATGAAATTCAATATTATGAGCCCATTTCTCTTCTATCAGTTTTTTTTAAAAATATTAGAGAAACTTTTTTACGTACGAATGGAAACCTTTCTCAGTAAACACAACGCGCATTCAGATTGCTAACATGGATTTAGAAAATCAAAATCAACGGAAACAGCTATATTTTATTTTCTTAAAGATGTCGCGATCAAAATGAGGCACCTATTGGATTATTTTTAGATCTCTCAAAAGCTTTTGACGTCATTGATCATGACATTTTACTTTCAAAATTACTTCATATCGAATCCGTGGTATTGCTCTACATTGGCTATGTTCGTACCTTAAACAAAGATCTCAGAGAGTGGAAATACCTTACTGGAATGATGGAAATTACGTTCGCACCTTTCCGACTCTTTGCCCATTGCACGTGGAGTTCCTCAAGGATCGATTTTAAGCCCTATTCTGTTCCTACTTTACGTAAACCATATGCCCTCGACGATTCTAAACGGAAGAACGGTTCTCTTTGCAGATGATACGAACATCCTTTGCAATAAAGAAACCGAAAATAGTACAATATCAGACGTTTCAAATTGGTTCCTAAATAACAAATTAATAGTAAACGAAAAAAACGGTTTTAATGCAGTTTTCCATTTCAAATAAACAATTCTGTGCTCCATTGAAAATGAACGGTGTACCATTGATGTTAAGTCAACAAAATTTTTAGGTCTCTCAATTCAGTCAAACCTTAAATGGAACGTCCATTTAAATGAATTGAACACAACATTAAGTTCATTATGCTACGCGTTCAGAATTCTTGCAAATTCAGTCAGCCTTCATATTGTTCGTTGTGTATATTTCGCGAATGTTCATTCCCGCCTGAGATACGGCATAATATTCTGGGGAAATACATCTTATAGCTCCTAGACTTTTAGATTACAAAAACGAATTGTACGAATAATAACCAAATCCCACCCACGTGATTCATGTTAGCCTCTCTTCATTAATCTAGGAATTTTACCATTATCTTGTCTGTTTATTTACGAATCAGTGGGTTTTGTCAAAAATGACTTGCTTAAGGGCGGGAATATATTTTTAGAAAATGCCGATGTATTACTATAACACTCGACGTAGAAATCATATTCATCAGGTGACAGTATCAACAGCTCATTACAAAAAATTCACATACAATATATGTACATTATTTTAGAACACTTTGCCAGATGACATTAAACGATTAAATTCGATAGAAAAGTTTAAAACCAAAGTGAAATCGTTTCTGCTGCATAACGGTTTCTATACAATTAAGAGATTATAATGAGTAGACATCGGATGTTTAGGGAAATGCCTATTTTTTCTAGAGAACTTATTCAAAGGCTGATAATATATGTCCACGAATCATGACAAATGATGACATATGACGAAGTTTTATAATGCTTATTTTTGCTTATTTTAGCATAAATGCCTATTTTTTGCATAAATACCTTTTCTAAGACTTTTTTGCCTTTTATTTATTATATTTATATACAATGCTAAGATATCGGAAAATCGGTTATGGTCCAACGTGACCATTCATTATGAAATTTTCGATTCCCGTCTTGAAATTTAAAATTACGAGTGAATTCCCGAAAAGTATACCAACTGCTTTTTCTCCATTTCCCTATTTCATAAATACCAGCCATGATCTGAGAACATGGACCGAGAGAACCGAAATTTTAAGTGGAAATAAATATAAATTCCCAGAAGGTTTGAGTGGTGCTAGTGTTGGACTGTTAAAATATATGCCAGTCACATCGTTCAGATATCCTTCTCCGCATTCAAACTGATTTTGTCTCCCAGTGGTCGCAAATTTGAAATTGTGATCCTTGAAAAGTTACTGGAAATATGTAAATATTACTGGTTAATGGAAGCTATTAAGAGTAAAATGTAGAAGAGTTGTAAATGTGTAAATCTAGTTTTACATTAAAATATACCAACTGGTTTTGTGCATTTAAGTTTACAAAATAATATAGACAAAAAATACAATTTTTCCATTTTCTTGTATATGACTTATGACAGTGCCTTTTTTCTCCTTATTCTTGACCTTTTCAGCGCCTTTTTAGGCGCCTAAAAGACGATTTTGTAGTGCCTAAACATCCGATGTCTAATAATGAGCATCACAAGAAAAGTAACATTAATTTTTAACTATGATACATAATACATTATTTACCATTTGAACTGTATAAATGTGTATAAACAACCTGTAACAAGTATTGCAGCCTCCGGGTCAATGACCCCCATTTCGATCACGTGTTTCGTCCAGTTTCCCTGATCCCTTGAGCAAATCCTGAGATGGCCCCTTGTTTTGCTTCTGGACATAACTTCATTATCTGTGCACGTCTTCTAGAATTTAGTGGGAAATACAATTATTCAAATTATCGTTTCCATGTTGTCGCGGCAGGAAGTATTATTCCGAAGGACAACATGGATAAGAGCCAAAATTCATTGCCTTTTTATCCTTGAAAATAGATTTTATTACATGGGAGCTTCTAATTTTTTTCAAAATTTAAGTAGTATATACTTAGTGTAGGGATCACAGAATTTTGAAAATGTGCACACAATCCACTTTTCCCCATAGCACGTCATACGCAGTTTTTAACTGTTTTTTTACGTAAAATAAATAAATAGTATAGTCTATACACTATAAAGTTTATATACAATATAATAACAAAAGTTTATTATTTCATAAAAATTATGTTAAACCCTCAAAAAAAGTGTGAGTGTTAAGTGTGACTGTG
>BLKR01016617.1:0-23579 GCA_011170035.1 Teleogryllus occipitalis | reverse complement strand
GGGAGGGAGGGAGGGAGGGAGGGAGGGAGGCAGGCAGGCAGGCAGGCAGGCAGGCAGGCAGGCGGGAGAGAAACACGCACTACACTTACGGGACTAATGACCAAAGCAGTTGACGCGCCCGGAAACACAAAAATCAATCAATTCTTTTTGATGCTCGATATGTTCTCTAATTGTATATATAGAGTTATGCAGCAGAAAATAATTTATTTGGGACCGTGCTGCAGCCTGGCAGGGCACACAACGCCCCCTCCCGAGACGCTGGGCTGGGGCATGTACTACGCCTCCAAGAACGCGGTGCGCGTGCTGGAGGAAGCCCTGCGGCAGGAGCTTGTGGCTGCGAAGTCGCGCATCCGAGTGACAGTAAGTGTACTTGCGTTTTCTAACGTGGCATCTGAGGGTAGTATCTCCTATATTGAATATGGCACTACCTTTTGCGTCTCTCTGGGTCCTGCCACAAGATGTCGCATGATCGCGACCGTATTAAGCAGTGCTGCAGATCAAGCGACTCTAGCGGCACGACCGAGAAAGACGCGAAAAGCGAACAACTTTTTTGGTATCAAAGAACCCCAAAACGTGTATTTCCGTTAGAATCTCGAAATCGATTATCCGCAGCATTACATAACTTTCCCTGTACTACGTATGTTACTCCGTGTATATGTATTGCGACGGAACACACGTCGTGGCCTTCCCTCTGACGCGCCGCGCATAATACAACTCTGTTGCGATAAGGAGTCGTTAGCCCTAAGGATGTGTGAGATCGCGTAGGCGTTACCGGCGTCGTTCGACAGTTCACTGCCGTCCCGACGTCAGACCTCTCGAGTTGTTTCGAATCGTTTGCCTTGATGAGGCTTATGTCTGAAAATGCACCTGGGTGGGGAATACGGGCAGGTTTGTACTCAAAGCAAAACACTTGTGGCTCTGGCATACAAGGCTGTATATTCTACAATCAAGAAACAAAAAGAAAAACACAACACACAAATTCAACAAAAATAACAACCCTTCACAAATAATCACATTTAGAACACAACCTTCGTGCTCGGAAATGCATATTCGAAGCAATTATCGCTACCTCATAAAAAAACCTTATTTCATCATTCATTAAATAATCTTGTAATTCATGCACCAGTTGGTGTAGGAATACCTTCGTCTTAAGGACACAAAGAACACAAATTTTTAAATTTCCTGCGCTAAATTGCTTTCGTTTCTTAAAAGTGGTTTTTAATTCACAATACACTTCAACCACCAATGCTTAGAAAACTCAGCACAGACTGCAGATAAATTTACTATATGAACTTTGAACACTTTATAAACCTCTTTAAACACTCAATCAACTGGGTGACTTGTTTAAAGCAAATTAATCACTTATGTTCTTAACATAGCTTTCATTCAAGAGTTCCACACGCCAGCATTCACAAATGTGGCTTGAAATGCGTAACATTTGAAAAGCTTTTAAAAGAATAGTGTGGTTTAACATTGTTCGATTACATCTTTTCGTTACTGCGACCGTTCTGTCGCACGGGTACTCACGCTTCTCCAATGGGGTTTTACGTGAACTGGCCTAGTCGAGTGCTGCGAGCGGCGCCTTGGCGCCTCGGCGTTTGGAGAATGTGGCGATCGCACCTTACGCGACCTCCGGGCTCTCGCGCTGGTAGCGACGGCTCGTGCTGGCGACGCGCCGGGGTAGCCTGGCCTCCACGATCCTCCGCCCCTCCTTCCGCTGCGTTTTCGCACCAATTTTCTCGGCTGAGAATTGCCTCGGCCTCGCCTCTGCGCCCGTCTTCCTTCCCCAACACAAATGCTTCTCTGGCGGTGTTTTCAGGAATGGTTATCGCCTTGGCTCCTTGCTTCGGTGATGTGACGTAGCGGCGATGCAGAAAACTGTTCGGCGTACGCCGGAAAAAAATCCGATTCAGCCCTCACTGAATTCACATAATTCGCTCCCACTGATACACGTTTCTTTTCCGTCGTGAATTATCAATAACAAAACGAGTACAGTATTCGTTCTCTTCCCGTACTCGGATGAAACAATCTCGCGTGAAGTTCACTGCTAGCGACCCGCGACCGGTTTCTCTTCACTAACCATCACTTATAACGGTTTTGACGTGATTGGTGAGACGCGTTCCGCAGCGATCCGTCCTCCTCCGAGATTTTCCTAAGTCTCTTTCAACTTTCAACGGAAAAAATTTCTTGCCGTTGGCTTCCCTCGTTTTTCGGATACCGGCCAATCACAAGATCTCGTTCCCAAGCTTATCTTTCGAATTTCTTATTCGTGGACAAGCGTTTCGCTCGGCGCGGCCGCGGTCGACGTCAGAAAGTGACGGGGTTCTCGCGCCGCGTTCAAATTAGCCAACTGCCGAAGACGGTATCTTGGGAATTTTTACACATGGTTCGGTCCGTTACCAGGGCATATATTCGAGCTCGTCTCAGTATATATACGAGAAAGGAAAAATATTAATATTTTCTAAGCACCAAATTCTAACGCAAGAAAATATTTAAAAAAATAAAGAAAATATTTTTCACTGCATCTTATAACACTGGAACAGGCGTAAAATGATCTCAAGAGATTCTTTCAAAACACAAAAAGTTGTGAATTTTTTTACTACTGGTTTTTGTTTACTGTTGGGTTGTAATTAAAAAATAAAAACTATTTTTACCATTTTCTCACCTTTAAATCACGTTTCACAATTTCAAAATGGCATTGTTGAAGCACTCAGTAATATTTTGACCTTACAAGGTTACAAATTAGTTGCAAATTATCCGGCTTTACAATTGTTGAAATCAAATAAAATGATTCTCTCCAAGTTCAAATGTATGTATTTTTTAGAATAGTATAAAACACACAGATCTAATCTTTCTTATTCAGTTGATATAACCTCTATTTTTTTAAAAATATTTTGTTTCAGGAGGTGAGCCCAGGCTTGGTGCACACTAGTCTTTTCGATTCTCTAGACATGAATCAGAATTTGGTCTGGAACTCCCCACATCTTCAGCCTGAAGACGTCGCGGGCACCGTGATGTTCGCCATTGCGTCTCCAGCTCACGTTCAGGTAGGGACCGATGCTGCATTTCCAAAGACATTGAGATTCACAAATCGGATTCAATAGAAAACGACTATCGATGTATTATTCTCTCTAAAAGAGCTTACTAAATTTGTGCGACATTTTTATTGTCTACTTCGTAAGAAGAGAAAATATTGACACCGTACGCCAGAAATCACCATTTTCTCGACAGAAATCTCTTATTGCAGGGCCCTGGTAACGAAAGCGTGGACAAAGCTTGTTCTAACATGCACAAAATTATTTCCTCATGTTGTGAAATGAGAATCCATATTTTGTCAGTCTTTGATAACGAAAGGATTTTTTGAAAATGCGATTTCTTTTGAGAAAATTCGATTTTATTACTTACATTTATTTAAAGTATAACTAGTGAAAGCCCGTCAAAACTTGACGGTGAGATCTGAGATAAATGTAAAATACTGTGCCCAGACTAATGTTCACAATACATTGCATTGTTTGGATCTTCAGGGTATAACGAAGATATTCTGTGATGCGAGTTCCCAAAATTTTGAACACGCATGGCCCATGACCAGGTGGCAATGCAATATCGGCGCCAAATGACACAAAAGAAAGAGCACTATTATACTGACGGATATTATTTCTAAAGTTTTTTGATGTGTCATCATGTCCTATAAACAATTTTGATTTCTTCTGGCATGTTGCTCGAAGGTTAACTTATTTTCCCATTTAAGCAACACAGAGTAAACTCATTTGCAGAATTTCTCTTACATGCGAAATACAAAGCAGAACAAAACTGACATTTCATAGACAACGACCCAGCAGAAAACGAAATGACCTCACTATCACGACACTTACGCTGACTTTCTCTTTCCCTGCGTTCAGTTAATGTACGTTTGCGTCTTTTGGGGAGCGTGGGCAACGATTCGGAATTCGACATAACCTGTGAACAACTTCACTACTTCAGTACAACCGAGAAAAACACACTGTCCGAATGTTCTCTACAAAATACACCACAAAAGCAAATACATGCAAACTGTCAACGCCACAATGCAATAATTACACTGAAACAAAACCTTGATGAATTGTAAACAAATCTCAACAATCAAAACATCAAGCAGCGTGGACATCTATCGACTCATATATATCGATTTTGAAACAGCCACCCTTTGGAAGAAAACAATTGACTATTGATAAGCGTACTATTAAAGAAATATTTAATTAATTAATTTACACCGAAAATGTTGGTGAATCAACACAAACAATATCTGCTAACACATCTAGGGATCACATTCTTTCATTTAAAGGAAAAAATACTACAATCGGTTCAGTAGAAGCTCTAAACGAAGCCATGGCAAAATACCTTATTTTTTAAAGTATAATTAACTACATTTAATTGCACCACACCGAATTTATAGATGAGATTTTAATGAAGACAAAACCTCTCGCTCTCTAATATAGTACTTTTCCAATATTATTTTTTTGCAATTTTCGAAAATGCAGAGTTCGCCAAAATTGGGACAAGCACCAATATTTTATTTTCGATAGAGAAAGTAACTTACTTTGAATAGAAACACGATTTATCCACTTTTTCACTACCATTGTCTGGTAATAAGAATTTTTCTCACAAAAAATCGACAATTTCCGGCGCACCGTGACAATATGTTCTCTTTTTATAAAGCAAGTCGAGAAAGTAAAAGGCATAAAGCAACAACGATGAGCTGTAGCTTCTTGCAACCTTCGCAATAAACTACCTCGGAAAATAGTGCTTAATGCCTCGGAAAATAGTGGCATCATCTTTTGCGCAGTCCGGATTAATGGTACGCGAGGACTACATTCAAAGGACGATTGCAGTCAAAAGATTTTACATACTAAACATTTAATTCGCAAAACACTGAAATGCTATTGTATGCCAAACATTGATTTTTAGCAAGTATTAGTTTTAGTATCAACATGTTGATATTTGTGTAACATCAACACATATTTTGAAAAAAATTGGTGATAATTTTTTTTGTAATTTCTACTCTTTTCATGGGAATTGTTTTGAAGAAAGTGCGTTAGAGAACCTCCAAGGTTTTAAATATATTTTTATGAACTCCTGTTCAAATACTTAACATGAGATTTCAAGAATCTCTTTTTTGTCCACAGGGAAATGAAATTATTATGAGGTCAACCAAAGAACTTTAGGTACAGCCATTAACATCCAGTAAACAATACCAATGAAGCACGCTTAAGCATTTCAATGTCAATTATTTGTTTTTATAATTTTCTTCTTATTTCAAAACAAAGAAAAAAATTATAAAAACAAATATTACGGTATATCTCAAATATATAACGGGACTTAGTAAAAATTACTGAATTTCGTTATTAGTCGTACTCCTTTTGTATTAATTGTTTTCTATTCTCTGTTTTCAGATTCATGAAGTCATCATCAAACCAGTAGGAGAGTTGCTTTAGGAAAATGTACAATTGATGCAAGTTTCTTCCTACTAAACAATGATTTAGGGTCAGGAACTACAAAATGATCTTTGGGCTGTAATTTGGAGTAGCAAATACTTGAAATAAAGGCAAAATTTTGTGATATATTTAAATAATTATTCTTTAAATTCATCACAATAAATATATCACATAAGAAGAGTTTGTTTTTACTGATAAGAACAGTATTTGATGTTCAAAATAACATATGTACTTGACAGCAAAATAAGAAAATACAAGTAAATCACTTCAATTAAAGAAGTGGGCTTCTCTTGTCAGATCTTAATGTAAAATTGAAAATAATAGTTCCGGAAATTTATTTTGTTAAAATTAGTACATAATTATTTGTACTATAAGTTTATATAAACTGAATGGTTATTACAAATGCATTTTATCATTTCAATAAAATAATAATAATTGAATCATTGCAGTCTTTTGCTATTCATTTGCTTAGTGCACTGTGAAGAAACAAATCATCTAGTCTACAATATTCATGAGTTCTTTATGAGCATTCCATACACCGTCACCACTGTTCACCATCCTTTCTGGGTCCAACCCCTGGGTTCCTGGGATCTCATATCTAAAGCCTTGATGTTGAATTTAAAGCGAATATTTTGGGTAATATTCAATATAAACAGTATTGTAAATAGCTTATCGGCCATCACATAATCCTCTGAAAATACTATTATCTCTTACCTGAGCTTCAAAAATCTCGACAGAAGAACGTGATAGAAAAAAATTAGGAGGAAAGATTTTCATAAAACTTGCCTGAATCCTTGCACAACACAGCAACAACAAATTCCCGGGTGACTCACAGTAGAATTCTTTTCTAGTTACGAGGATGTGGACTTGACAGCGACTTGACTTGACTTGACTACTTACTAACAATGGGTTTCACATTAGGAAACGGACTAATATTCGAACAGCTGCGCCTGTCATTATTTGTCTGACAATTTTAGCAAATTTTTCATTCGAAGCACAAATTAACCTTCGTATTAATTATTATAAATTTTATTTAGGGATATAATTATTATTATTATTAGGGATATTAGGGAGTAGATTACAAGAATTTACATTATTTTTGATGTTGAGAATCTATTCAATGTAAAAGAATAAACGTTTCTTTGTGTACGTGCATGTTATTGTTCACAACAAACAAGTATGAGAGTTTCGCTGGAAACTTGAATATTCCTTTAAATACATCACCAATAATACTGAGATCACTACAAAAACTTGTGGGGTGTGTTATGTGGCTGGGTTATGGCGTATTTTTATTCCTGCAAAATAGGGGCGAAAATATGTCTCTTTTCGATCCAGATAGGATAGAATAGGAGAATAACAAAGAGGTTACGATAATAGATTGGACGCCCGTAGTTTGAAATCTTACCGTTGTTTACTTGCATAATTACTATAAAAACAAGAACTATAGCTACATTCTCAGTGATGATCTCAGTGGTCTGTGACTAACACTACCTTCTAATCGAAAACAGAATGTTTTAAAGATTTCGTCATTCTCTAATCAATCATGTTCGAATAGATTTCTTCCCATTTCCTGCAAATTTGAATGCATCTTTTTCATTCTGGCTATCGCAATCGTGGTAGAGAAAACGTTAGGTCATGATGCGCGAACAAACGACGAATTTTCAGCAGAAAAACTCTCATTACAGGCTCCTGGCTAAGAAAAAGTGAACACATCGAGTTGTTAAATTTAGAAAACAAAATCCCCTAACACATGGTGTAGCCAAAATTTATGTTCTGTGGGTCCTTCATACTAAAAAAAAATGACAGCAAAACGTCTGTCCGTCTGACTGCGTCCATTCGTCTGTCTGTCCGTCTGTGAAGAACGCTAGCGTCTAAACCGTTCAGCCAATTTTCCCCTAAATCGATATTTCTCCATCAATCTTGCTAAGGTCTCGGCTCCTTGAATTTGAAATCGATATTTTAATTTTTGAGGGTACTTTATATGAAGCTCTTCGGACATTTTCAAAATTTTTAATAAAGTGGCTCCAACGTTTTTGATTAAAATTTGTTAATGCATAGTGTGAATGTCGTTTATAAGAATGGCTCAGGTCTTATGTTCGTTTAAAATCCTGGTTTTGCGAAAATTGAAAGAAATTGAAAAAAATGTCGGCGTCTTCCCATAACTACAACTATGAAAGTTAAATTTTTTCTTAAGGAAATGTGTACATGACAAAAATATCAAAAAACGTCATAATCAATTTTTCAAAAATATGAGTATCTTTTGTGTCATTTGGCGTCAAATAAAGTCGTCTGCTTCGAAAATCTTGCCTTCGTAAATGTCTCCTGTGTGAACGTAATTTTAGAAATGTTTTGTTGCAGTTGGATGCTACAAAAGTTACAATGTGTATATTATTTCATGTTTTTGTTCGTTTCTTACATTGGAGCTTTTCTTATACGTTTACAAATTAATATTTTAGAAATTATATAAAACCTTATTGAAATAATATATACTAATAAAAATTGCTAGCTTTCAGGGTATATCAGATTGAAATGCAACATTGACATGTGGTGCATGTGAAGTCATGAATTGAGATATAAATAGAATTGCATAACTGTTACTAAAGACGAGAAATTGCGTGCTAATTTAGCACCACTAGTCTATTGTCTAGAGGTACTTTTAAGGCAATTCATACAGTATATACAGTCCGTCGGTCTCTCTGTCCATTTCTTCGCCTATCCGTCAGTCTGCCTGTGTGAACAACGCAAGCGAAATCATGGACAAGATCTTCATCGAAATTGATATTGCGCGATCTATCTGGGTAATGTCACGGTGCCACGAATTTGAAACGGGTATTTTAACTTTTGGGAGATTTTTACATCAAGGTTCAAGAATGTTTTATATTTTTTCTAAAAAAATCGGCTCTAAATGTTTGGATTAAATGTTTTTACCAAATAGATCAGTGCACGCTTAAGTGTGAAGATCTAACATCTGTTTAACTATCTCTGAATTTCATGAAATTACAAAAGTTTAAAATTCTTTCCCCAACTTTCTAAAACTACAATATTCAAGATTAAGGCTTTTCTTCTCAATAAAATTTGTTCTTAAAAAAACATTTTAAAAATTAGTTAATGTACATTTTTTTCGAAATTGAGTACTTTTGATGTGATTTTTGGTGTAATAAAAAAATATTTTAATAAAATTTCTCTGAACGACTCCAATGATGCACCGAACGCAATAGGCAGCGCGCCGGCAGGCTAACCTTGCTCGGTTTTCGAACGAGTTTCCATTAACAAGGGACTCTGGGAAGGGCAAGGGTGAGGAAAGACGTGTTTTTTGAAACATTACAACAGATGCTATATCTGTTGTAATATTTCCAAAAACACGTCTAATGCGTAAAGATAGCTGTAGGGTTACCCAAGGTCGCCACAACCACCAACGGAAGCGCTAGTGTGGCGAGATATGTAACCACATAAATAAGCGGCTAGTAATCGCAGTGAGTCGCTGTAGAAGATGGAGCGTTGGCGCGGACGTGTCGCTGTGGTGACTGGCGCGAGCGCCGGCATCGGCGCTGCCATCGCCTACCAGCTGCAGGACGCCGGCGTGGACGTGGTGGCGCTGGCACGCAGAAAGGAGAAGATACCGGTGAGATTCTGCGGAGGTTCTTCCTTCTTCACATCTGTAATATTTATTTCGTCGCGTTTAGTGCTTCAATGATATCCTCTATGCTTCAAGGCATCTCAATAAATATTAAATTAATATTTTACCAGTTATTGCTTCAATTTTCTTGCTGACGAAAATGTTTTCGCTCGCGTCATTTTCTATGCAGCTCTATGACATTTCCCACAAAGTTGGAAAACGGCTATAATTTTTCCCTTCTGCAAACGAGGAAAAGACGCAAGAAACCCATCAAATTACACACCAATTCTTCTTTTATCCATAGCCCTGATTCAGATGATATAAGAAAACGTTTGAAAATGGAAGGAACCCTAAAATCACTGCTCAGTTCCACAGACGGGTGTACCAAAGTAGTAAAACTCTTAGAAATTACAAAACTGAACAGCCTTATAAAGCTATGAATATTGTATTAGTACTCTAGTTAGATTAAATATAACATGTGAAAAAGTAATTAAGCGTATTTTTGGTACAATTGCAACTACTATGTTTGCCTACGGTAGGGCAGGGTAAGGCAGGGTAAGGCAGGGTAAGGCAGGGTAAGGCAGGGTAAGGCAGAGTAAGGCAGAGTAAGGCAGAGTAAGGCAGAGTAAGGCAGAGTAAGGCAGAGTAAGGCAGAGTAAGGCAGAGTAAGGCAGAGTAAGGCAGAGTAAGGCAGAGTAAGACAGAGTAAGGCAGAGTAAGGCAGAGTAAGGCAGAGTAAGGCAGAGTAAGGCAGAGTAAGGCAGAGTAAGGCAGAGTAAGGCAGAGTAAGGCAGAGTAAGGCAGAGTAAGGCAGAGTAAGGCAGAGTAAGGCAGAGTAAGGCAGAGTAAGGCAGAGTAAGGCGGAGTAAGGCGGAGTAAGGCGGAGTAAGGCGGAGTAAGGCGGAGTAAGGCGGAGTAAGGCGGAGTAAGGCAGAGTAAGGCAGAGTAAGGCAGAGTAAGGCAAGAGTACAGAGTAAGGTTAAGAGTAAGGCAGAGTAAGGCAGAGTGGTTGGCAGAGTAAGGCAGAGTGAAGGCAGAGTAAGTGCAGAGTAAGGCAGAGAAGGCAGAGTAAGGCAGAGTGCCAAGTATAAGGCAGAGTAAGGCAGTGAGCACAGAGCGCTGGCAGAGTAAGGCAGAGTAAGGCAGAGTAAGGGGCAGAGTAAGGCAGAGTAAGGCAGAGTAAGGCAGAGTAAGGCAGAGTAAGGCAGAGGTTGCAGAGTAAGGCAGAGAAGGCAGAGAGCAAGGCAGAGTAAGGCAGAGTAAGGCAGAGTAAGGTGCAGGGCGTGGTCAGCGTGGCAGGGCGTGGCAGGGCGTGGCAGGGCGTGGCAGGGCGTGGCAGGGCGTGGGGGAGGCGCGGGGCAGGGCGGGCAGGGCGTGGCCGGGCGTGGCAGGGCGTGGCAGGGCGTGGCAGGGCGTGGCAGGGCGTGGCAGGGCGTGGCAGGGCGTGGCAGGGCAGAGCGTGGCGGGTCGGGCGGGGCGTGGCGATCGTGGCTGGGCGTGGCGGGCGTGGCGTGGCGTGGCGGGGCGGGCGGGCGCGGCGGGGAGGGGCGGGGCAGGCGGGCAGGGCGGGCAGGAAGTGGGCAGGGCGGGGCAGGGCGGGGCAGGGGCGGGGGCGGGCGGGGCAGGGGCGGCACAGGGCGGGCAGGGCGGGCAGGGCGGGGCAGGGCGGGGCAGGGCGGGGAAGGGCGGGGCAGGGGCGGGGAAGGGCGGGGCGGGGCCGGCAGGGCGGTGCAGGGCGGTGGAGGCGCAGGGCGGCAGGGCGGGGCAGGGCGGACAGGGCGGTAGCAGGGCGGGACAGGGCGGCGGGGCGGGGCGGGGCGGGGAAAGGCGGGGCGGGGCGGAGAAAGGCGGGGCGAGGCGGGGCGGGGCGGGGCGGGGCGGGGCAGATCGCATTGCGTTGTGGCAGAGCGGGGATACACCTTATAAGAATTCATTCCTTTTCCCGACCAAAATATACATAGATAATTTATTTAATTTGCTTTGGGTATTAAGCCCTGTGGCAAATTCGTCACACTCTTTATACATCTAATACCATGATATAATACAACAATTAACACTAAAATACATACAATACAATACATAGGACAAAATTATTTCATACAAGGCATGCCTACTAAATGCAGAGACCCTTCACAGACTACTGATCTTATCGCCTACAATATATTACTTAATTAATCTTAACCTAAAAGTCTTGAAATTGGTGGGAAAACGACCATTAGTGCTGCAGACAACCTATTCCATTATTCGATAGTGCTACTTACCGAAGAGTATTTTCCAACATTAGTTCTCTTTTTCCGTAGACGCATTTTTCTAATATGGTCGAAACGCGCTAAATGGACTGGTTCCTGCATTCTTTCCTGAATTTCCATCATGCCGGATTTTTCTCTAACGCTTTGTAAAAGATACACAAACTTGCTTTTTCCCTACTCTTCTCCACTGATTCTCTGATACTTTTTTGGAAATATTTCCCAACGAATTTCCCCTTTTAACAAATTTTACTGCTACTTTCTGAACTGTTTCGATGGAGTTTATTTGGCCCTCACTATACAGTTCTCAACAGGCTGCTTCGTACTCTAACACCCGAAGCACAATGGTTGTATATTTTAGTTCTTTTGACTTACTACTTCCCTTCTTTATAATTATTATTAAAAAATACCAGGACAACGCAGGGCACATCAACTAGTAAAATAATAAAAACAAAAACGAATGAATAGTAATTAGACATAACTCCGATCCGAGGAGCCGAGATCGCTAAGGCAGTTGTGCCATGGCGATCTCGGACGGAAGGGTCGCGTGTTCGAGTCCCGCCTCAGGAATGGATGTTTGTATGTTTGTGATGGTCCATTCCCCCTTCATCATCATCATCATCTCATACTTTATCCCTTAGGGCCTGGGGTGTAAAAGTGGATTCGCCATAAAAGTGCTGATCCCCCTCACCCAAAAATTTTACGTGCACTTGCTCCCAGGAGAATATGACTGGACCTCTTGGGTACAAGTGACGCGTTTCCATGGTTTTAAGATAGGCAATTGGCGACAGAAATAATTACACAGAACAATAGTACTTACAAGCGTAAGTTTAGAGTGCGGATGGCTTTAAGAATAAATGCATTTCTGATGTATTCTAAGTGATATTTGTTCCATTAGGAAGTAGTCGATGCAGCTCGGACTGCGGCAGAGAAGAGAGGTAGATCGCAAATTGGGAAAGCTCCTTCCCCGGGAAAACTGCATTGCCTCCAATGTGACGTCACCAAAGAGGAAGACATCATTGCAACTTTCAAGTGGATACGGGAAAACTTGAAAAGTGTGGATATTCTCGTTAATAATGCAGGCGTCGCGGGAATTACAAAACTATCAGGTATTTATTGACATGGTTTGTGCAAAGAATGTATCACTGATCATTATTCATGGTTTCAACCTTTGAAATGAAATATAAATGTATTTGAATTTTCTTAGTTTCGTTTCTGTTCTTATTCACCGTTTGGTTTTAACACTTGACTAGTGAAGTTTTCTGTCATTTTTATTTTCAGCTACTACCACGTAGCATAGAATTTGTGACGACGAAAAAAAGACTCGGATACCTTCGGATACAATAGATCTTGTTCAAACGTTTCGTGTAAAATCAGATTCTATGCAATGCACTCTTGTAACTAGATCAGCTGCTAAAGAGCATCTTTCTCGCATTATTTACTACTTTTGCTATTATCAAAAATTCAAAGTTCAACGAAAACGAGATTTGCGCCATTATTTTAAACGTTCCTTTTTCTATTCGTGGAAAATATTTAAGGAAAAATTTTGAAGCAGCTTTTGAGAAAATAATCGTTTGTAGTTTGTACTATTTTAATGCACAAAATACGCGAAAACTACTCGTACCTTGAGTCTCTTTATATCGATCAAGGAGCATAAATTTTAAAGAAAACCGTCTGAACGGTTTTTTCGCTAACGTTGACTACGGTCATACGGACAGATGCACGGACTAACGGATGGACAGACGGACGGACTGATAGACGGACAGATGGGCGGATGGGCAGATAGATAATTTTACATAAATATATTATTGGATACTAAGGACCCGCCAAATATGGATTCTGACTACACAATGTATTAGAGGAAGCAATTCACTACATTTAGCACCAAGATTTATCCACTTTTTAGTTACCAGGTTCCGGTAATACGTTTTCTGTGGAAAGTTTGGCGCACGATTGCAATACTTTCTCTTCTTGTGTAGTAAGTGGGAGAGGATAAAAAGTAATTACGGGTATTCTTCTATTTTAGAATCACCACCAATGTAATTTAACATTTGCTCTCTTGATATTGGTACTCATGCGAGGTCCATATATTGTGAAATCATACCGTTGTCAGCAAATGCGATTTAAGCAATGGATTAGGAAATGCCATGGTATGCGTTGAGCTGACTGTTTTTAACCTTCATTCCTTCTGCAACAGGTCCAGAGTCGAACACCGAGCAATGGACGAGGATTCTGAACACCAATGTGCTGGGACTCAGCCTCTGCACCAGAGAAGCCATCCAAGTGATGCGAGAGCGCGGCGTTGAAGATGGACACATTGTACACATATGCAGGTAGATGCCACAGCAGTGTAGTGGTGTGGAGACGTCATCTTAAGTACATTTTCAACTGCATTTTATGGACTTGTTTTATTAATTTCTTGTATCGGAAATAATTTATTTTTAAAGAAAGGTAAATAGGAATGTCTTTGTGAATGCCTCCAAAACAAGTGCTGCAACAGAAGAGTGTCTACTATAACCCAGGACTCCTGCACAATTTAAATAATTGTTCGAAAATTATGCTTCTTAAATTTGTGGTATCACAGGGCTGTGGTGGAAAAATACAAGGAAATTGATAGCTGAACTTCATGTATTTTTTGGTGCTGATTTAAAAATTAATATTGAAAATTTTCCATCACGTCACGTTTTCTTTGAAAATTCAAATTTTTCTTGGAATTTTACGAACATTTACCATAATCTTTTTTCCGCGCCTTTCGAAAGAGTCAGATGAGTTGTTGGGCTGCAGGTTGAAAGAAAAAAACTGGCCAAAGGAACGCCATATAATTGGTACATGAATCAAAAAAAGGAATTTATTGAATATTTTGAGAAAGAGGTAAAACTTTTGTACTATTTTCTTGTTCCCGGATGGTTGAAAAACTTAATATGCCTACGATATAGATGAGTGAAGGCTGTTTATAGATTAATCGAAAAGGAGCGTTAAAGCTGTCCTGATTTTCCACGCGGAACAGTATGCATTTGAACCTATTTAACGCTCGGTGCCTTTAGAATAACGCTGTGAAAATCTGCATCTCGTCGTTAACAAAAAAATATCTCGACCACGGTTGGAGTATTTGCGGTTATTTGAAAGTTATCTCCATGCGTCTTCATCAACAAGGCGGACATACAAAGTTCCCATGTGGAATATCCATGATAAGACTAAACTTTGGTTCAAGAAAGAATGGTCGAAAAGACAAAATCTTGAAACAGGGCACCAAGATTGAGATTCGGAACAGCTGATTTGAGCCAACATATATTCGTACCCCTTCTGCAAATAAAATGAGGAATAATGAAGCAGTTTCTCAATGATATTCCGAAAGATGGCCATTGTTTCAAATATTTGGGCAAAATTTTTCAGGTTTATCTGAAGTCAAGTTGAAAGAGCGAATATTTGCTGGTACAGATAACCACAAACTTATGAAGGACAAAGAATTTTAAACTAGCATGATAACGAAGGAAAAAGAAGTTTGGGTTACCTTGAAAGATGTCGGTGAATATCCAGGTAATTTCAAGGATAGTGACTACAAAGCAATTTTTATGAATGCTCTGGACCAATTTCAAGCGTCGCATTGCTCCATGAGTGAATTAGATCCATTTCCTCCATTCACTGGATTTTTCTCCTGAAAATTTAGGAGCAGTCAGTGAAGAGCATGGTGAAATTTCCACCAAGACTTGAAACATATGGAGCGTAATTATCAAGGAAGATAGGACAGAAACATGCTCGACGACTACTGTTGGATGTTAATACCCGATAAGCCTGAGATTAAACCTAAAAGTAGAACTGTATATTAAACCTGAAAGTAAAACAAATATATATATGGATTTATGCAGCAGAAAAATTTTATTTGGGAACGTGTTGCAGCGTGGCAGGGCACACAACGCCCCCTCCCGAGGCGCTGGGCTGGGGCATGTACTACGCCTCCAAGAACGCGGTGCGCGTGCTTAAGGACGCCTTGCGGCAGGAGCTCGTGGCTGCGAAGTCGCGCATCCGAGTGACAGTAAGTGTACTTGGGGTTTTCTAACGTGGCATCTGAGGCTAGTATCTCCTATATTGAATATGTCACGACCTTTTGCGTCGCTCTGTGTCCTGCCACAAGATGTCGCATGATCGCGACCGTATTAAGCAGTGCTGCAGATCAAGCGACTCTAGCGGCACGACCGAGAAAGACGCGAAAAGCGAACAACTTTTTTGGCATCAGGGAACTCCAAAACGTGTATTTCCGTTAAAATCTCGAAATTGATTTTCCGCAGCATTACATAACTATCCATGTACTACGTATATTGCTCCGTATAAACGTATGTATACGAGAAAGTAAAAATATTAATATTTTCTAAGCACCAAGTTCTAACGTAAGAAGATATTTAAAAAAAATAAAAAAATAATTTTCACTGCATCTTACACTGGAACAGTCGTGAAAAAATCTCAAGAGTTTCTTTCAAAACACAAATTGTTGTGAATTTTTTTTACTACTGGTTTTTGTTTACTTCTGGGATGTAATTAAACAATAAAAACAATTTTTACCATTTTCTTACCTTTAAATCACGTTTCACAATTTCAAAATGGCATTGTTGAAGTACTCAGTAATATTTTGACTTTACAAAATTTCAAATTGGTTACAAATTATCTTGCTTTACAATTGTTGAAATCAAATAAATTGATTCACTCTAAGTTCAAATGTATGTTTTTTTAGAATAGTATAAATACGTAGATCTAATCTTATATATTCAATCGGTAACCTCTATTTTTTATCTTTTGTTTCAGGAGGTGAGCCCAGGCTTGGTGCACACTAGTATTTTCGATTCTCTAGACATTAGTCAGAAATTGCTCTGGAACTCCCCACATCTTCAGCCTGAAGACGTCGCGGACAGCGTGATGTTCGCCATTGCGTCTCCAGCTCACGTTCAGGTAGGGACCGATGCTGCATTTCTTAAGACATTGAGTTTTACAAATCAGATTCAATAGAAAACGACTATCAATGTATTATTCTCTCTATTAGAGCTTACTAATTTTGTGTGACATTTTTACTGTGTACTTCGTAAGAACGGAAAATATTGACACGGTACGCCAGAAATCATCAATTTCTTGAGAGAAATCTCTTATTGCAGGTTCCTGGTAACGAAAGCGTGGACAAAGCTTGTTCTAACATGCACAAAATTATTTCCTCCTCATGTTGTGAAATAAGAATCCATATTTTGTTAGTCTTTCATACCGAAAAGTCGATCGACCTTAAATCTAACCTTAACCTTGTTTTATATTAAGGCCGTGTTGATCCCGGGAGGGCGCGTACGCTTGGCGCAATCATATTCTCACCCGACATGGATGGAAGGAATTTGACTAATAATATTTATCACAATAAATGGCACCGCAAGCTGCCAGTTGGACAACCCTACACTACACTATCCTGCGTGCCATGAGACCAGCTGAGAGCTTAGGCCTCATTCACAATGTTAACTTAAACGTAACGTATTGCTGTAAAAATTTACTCGTAAAAACAAGCATTTACAATGACGGACATCAGCTGGAACGTGTTTCGCCTTAACCAATCATAATTCACCGTACTAAAACTTGATAATCGCTTAGTAACTGTTGTAGTAGTCCTCGCATTTTCTTCATCGTATAAGCAAGGATTCTCTCGTACCAAATCCACGAGTAATTCGTCGAACCTAAGTAGTTTATTTGCCATGTCAAGTTAAAGTCACAATAAAAAGTGCCCAAATTCTTACTTTGAATTCACTACACGCATCAAAACTGTTCGCTAACTAGTTTTATACATTACAATAATAGAAATGACATAACCACAAACTACCTCAACATAATCTGAAATCGACCTTCTTCGCTGCTCTGTGATTGGTGTTCGGTAGAGTTCCGACGTAAACTTAACGTAAAAGCTCGGAGCTCATGAACTCCTAAGTTTACGGACTTACGTCTACGGTTACGTGAAGGCATTGCGAATGGTCTCGCTTAGTAACTCATTGGTTGGTTGTGCTCATGTGTTGGTTGTGCGTACGTTACGTTTACGTTTAAGTTTGCATTGTCAATGAGGCCTTACAGCTTGCGCAGCGGAGGCGGTACCCACGAGGTGGAGACAGCTGAGGAGGGAAATTCATGCAATGCCTGTTTGGCGGCGGATTCTAGTGGGGGAGGAACACCGCCATCTTCCGGCATCTAACAATCACTACCCTTGTGGGACTAATGTTCATAGCAGCTGGTGCATCCGAAAACATTAATAAATCCAACGAACTAGTTGTGCTAAAACAGCACGTACTTTCTCACCCGTATTTTCACGCAATTTATACGAATAGAACTCCAATTTTCTAAACACAATTCATGACCTTATTTGAAAATCTATTTTTAAGGAACAGATTTAATCATGAGAAAAATCTCTCTTTAATATTTTAAGAGTTGAAAGACTCCGAAAAAAAATTGAACCGTTGCAATTTTCGAAATGTCAGGGTATTAGCAAACATTAGAACTGAACCGTTACTCTTAAACATTCTTCATAGTATCCAACAAACAAATATAATGAAAAAGGATGGAGCCAATTTTTTAATTTGGAAAATGTCCCAGGGGCTTAATGAAAGTACCCCCCAAAATTGAAATATCGGTTTCAAATCCAAGGGACCGCGACATCAGCCAGATGAATTGGGGAATATCAATTTTGAAGAAAATCTGCTGAACGGATTAGCCGTTAGCATTGTTTGCAGTGGGTCAGGCAGACGGACAGACGTTTTGCCGTCATTCGATTTTCCGGTATCAAGGACCCACAAAATATGGATTCTGGCTACACCACCTGATATAGATTTTTTTTTCGAAATTTAGCATGTGAATTTATCCAGTATGTTTTCGTCACCAGGGCCCTGTATTAAGAGTTTTTCTGCCGAAAATTCGCCGTTTTCTCGCGCAGTAACTTTCTCTCTACTCCGTGACAAGAAAGTAAAAACTAATGCAATTGCAATTATTTATTTAACTTACTTCCGATGATGTAAATTTTACGAGTAGTAGATATTTCATCGGAAGGGGCCCATTTAGAAACTAGTGGTGTTTCATCAGGTACTTTCTCGCATTATTTTTAACGTTTGCAATTTTGAGATTGCAAACGATAAAATTTCAGAGAGATCAAGAAAAAATAGACCTGCCTCATTATTGAGCGTCAATAGCTCTATCCTTGAAAAAATAAATAAATAAAAGAATTTGGGCTATTTTTGAGAAAATGCGATTTTATTAATTACATTAATTTAAAGTTTAATTAATTACATTAAATTGCACCACACCGACTCGTTTTTCAAAAACATTTACAGGGTATTTTTTTAAATTCCGAATTTATAGATGAGAATTTAATGAAGACAAACACTCTCGCTCTCTAATATAGTACTTTTCCAATATTAGTTTTTGCAATTTTCGAAAATACAGAGTTCGCCAAAATTGTGACCAGCACCACTTATTTTATTTTCGATAGTGGAAGTAACTTACTACGAAAAGAAACAAGATTTATCCACTTTTTCACTGCCAGGGTCTGATAATAAGAATTTTTCTCACGAAATATCGACAATTTCCGGTGCACCGTTACAATATTTTTTCTTCTTATAAAGCAAGTCGAGAAAGTAAAAGGCATAAAGCAACAACGATGAGCTGTAGCTTATTGCAATCTTCACAGTCAACTACCTCGGAAAATTGTGCCTAATCTTTTGCGCAGTTCAGATCTATGGTATGCGACGACTACATTCAAAGGACGACTTCAGTCAAAAGCTTTTACTTGCAAAACATTTAATGCGCAAATCACTGAAATGATTTTGTAGGCCAAACTTTGATTTTTAGGAAGTATGAGTTTTAGTATCAACGTGTTGGTACTTGTATTACATCAACAGATATTTTGAAAAAAATTGGCGATTATTTTTTTGTAATTTCTCCTCTTTCCATGGTAATTATTTTGAGGAAAGTGCGTTAGAGAACTTTCAAGGCTTTAAATATATTTTTATGAACCTCTGTTAAAATATTTAACATGAGATTTCAAGAGTCTCTTTTTTGTCCACAGGTAAATGAAATTATTATGAGGTCAACCGAAGAACTTTAGGTACAGCCATTAACATCTGGTAAGCAATATTAATCAGAAGTACTATATTGTGATTGTGTGTCAAATAAAATATTAATATTCTGACTTCGTTTTGTTATTTTATCATTCTATTGGATAACATGAGTGAACACATGATGTACTATAGCCCACATCTCCCTCCAATGTGTTAAGTGAATGAATAATGACGACAGACGTGGTAGCAGTGGTAATTTGTTTCAAACGAACATGACATTAAAATTAAAAATATCATAAATTTTGGAAAAATTACCGCAGCCCCGGTCTCTAGCCCGTTCAGCCCATATATAAATCCACCCCTGGGTAGGAATATGAAATAGGGTAGAAATATGAGACAGCAAGGTTTTCGCCTCGGAATTGTGTTGACACTTGTCGAGTGACTGGAGAACTACGTAGTATTGCATTAAATTCTTGGCTGTCCGGGATTAGCCGCGTCATGGTCGATGGAGATGACATTTCGGCCATCTTGTTGTGGCCTTCTTCAGAGCTATACTGATGATGCTATGATACTATGATTGAGCAGTATTGCTCTGAAGATGGCTGGATGACTCTATATTACGTAGTATTGCATTTCCTCAATGACCGGTGACGTCAGTCTTCGAAGTTACCGGAGGTGAATCTTTGCAGTTAGTAGTGCTGTTAAGAGTATATTATGAAACGATGATGTATTAATACACAAGTGTGATATTACAATTCGAGCGAGGAAAGAGCGAGAATCGTAAACTTCACTCGAGTATATTAATACGCCGCGTCGAAGGCTGTGTTGCCGACGTTTCGACCATCTTTTCGTGGTCTTCCTCAGGGCTGGTCTGCCCTGGCCGGCAGCCAAGATCATCCACATGACTCCGGCCGCGGAAGCCTACGACGTCACTATATTAATACCCATTACATTGATTTTCATACGATACTTTTTCTACGACTTGTATAAGTTAAACTTTTACATTAATCGTTTCGTGGCAGTTGACGTGCAGGATTCAGCCAAGGCCACCTAGCAGACAGCTCCCTAACCTACCGTCGCGTGCTGCTGCAGGTGGCTGTGGTTATCTGTCCGCCTGCGAGAGAATACTGTGCTAGTCAAATAGGATCAAAGAGAAATTACGATCCAATTTATTTTAAATAATATTCAACGTAAAAACACTAATAATAAAAGAAATTACAACTGACAAACAAAATAAAATAACAAATGCAATTTTAATGTACACAATCGAACGAAACATTTACTACAAAGATTCTCAACGATTAATTAAGTGTCAATACTTGGTTTGTAAACTTCTCTAGGATTAACATACAATGTAGGCTTTCACGGCCGGTTTCTACATTATTTGACAAGTTTCCGTTAGACCACGGCCTACAAACCCGGAAACGTCAAATAATGTTCTCTAGGATTGGTCAAGAACCTGTATCATAATGAAATCTGTATTGTAATGAGGATTAGTATGCAACCGGTTGCAGCCATCAAATAACCTTATACAATGGAAAAAGAAAAAAGATTTTGTAGCTCCACGCTGAAGTACAATTTTCTTCGATATATCTTGTGACTTTCCAACATATGTTGGAGGTAAGTTGACATTCAATTATTGCAGTTTTTTAGTATGACTGAGGAATTGAAATAAAATTTAATGTGCGGTACGATATATTGGCAAAATCTAAGATGGTGGTTGATGGTGGGTTGGTGGTTATAATATGAGACACTTGATTGGTAGCATTATGAGACCACCTCATACTACTACCAGACTGTTTTGATGACCGTAAATTCTAAGGATTGTATGGGTGAATTTAGGATTCAGTGTACCTTGTGCAGAATATGGGTCCACAGTGATTGTGTCGGTTCAGAGAGTGCAGTCTACATTTCTGATTATTGTAAAGCCAAGTAATTTGTAAACATATACTTCTACTTACTGTACATAGTGCACGTCAATAAGGCCGTTTTGTAAATTTTTGTGACAACTCCAGTTTTTTGCTCAGCAAAACAGTGCTGTCTCATATTACTATCCGAGCTTCCAATTCACATGTAATGGCACTATTTAGAAAAACTGAATATTACATAAAAGCTATTAGTTCCACAACATTTAGGCTAATACAGCACATTTTATATTAAACTTAGTAAGAAACCGCAATTCACGTTTTTAGTTTCGGTTATTCTGGCACCTTGTAGGTCCTAAAACAAAAAGAGTATCTCTTATTCCTACCTCTTCTCCTGTTGGTTACTTCTGTACCAACTGTATAGGAAATATATTTGTTGAATAGCAAGAAACTTCATTATAGCATGGAAGGAAAACCCTGTCTCAAGAATGCTGTTAAAGCCGCCTCGTGCACTAGCCCAATAATATACAAAGACGTTTCTTCTCAAATACACAATATCTATAATAGTCACCTTTGTTACAAACCGTTATTCTGAAGAATAACGTAACAATTTAAAGGACTAATTACTAAAAATATTAGTGCTGAGAAACACAGACAATTCAAAATTCCACCATCGAAAATGCAAAAGTTGACAATAGAATTATCACTGATTACAAAAGTAACTTCACAAAAGATGAATGAAACACACACTTTAAAGAAGTAATCCATAAATACAAAACTTCCCAGTTCTATATTAGTGAAAAAAGGTGACACGGAAAGTGAAGCTGCAGCGTATGCACCCAATGAAGAAATAAAATTCCTATTACATCACTATTTTAGCTCTAATACTGTTGAACGCTATGCATTAATGACAAGTCTTAAAATGATACATCAATCATAGCATTCAAACATAATTGTATTCACAAAACTCTCTCGAGAACGAAAACTCAAGCACTGAATTGATTGTCAAGTTTCAGAACCTACACATTCTTATTCAATGACTTTGTAAAATCCTTATCTTTTGGATTCTCCCTCATTGAGATATACCACTAGCTGCACCAAGAAGTCATGTGCCATCATCATTTGTCGACCTTCAGTCATTGAAAATTGTCCAATACATATCATATCCACGAACGATATCTGGACGTTCTAGTAAAGAAAAATTAAAATCAAGTGGAGCCTATGAAGCTAGCGGTCTCCATGACAAGATAGCCAACTTTCACAACCTGCAAACCTAAAAAAAGTGCCGCAAAAAAAGTTACAATCAACAGAATTAAAACAGTCTGTACCAGACTAAGTTATTTTCACCTAATAAATATTAATAATGTCCCAATTTGTAATTCACGCAATGTACAAATAACAATATTACACATCATTAAAGAATGTCCTACTTAAAACCCAATGCAGCCAATCAATGTCACAGAAGTTTAATTAGTAACGCATTGTTTCATTCAAGCACCTTACAAGAAAATAATTTAAAATTCTGTAACTTAATTTATTTAATGGACTGTAATACTACTTTTCAACGACTGTACTATATATAATATCACAACATGTACTAACCTATTTTCAACCAATGATGACACGTTTAATGTAAATTGTAATGGCTATGCATTGTACAAAATATAAAAGTGTAAACAATAAGTAATGAAAGAATTAAAGCATATCCTGAAAACACCTTCTATTGTGAGCCTATAGACAGTCGTTAATAAACTTAGCTGTTGATGAGATTATAAAATATATGTAAATTGAGAGATAGAAATATCTTAATAATGAATAGATAATAGTAACATCGTACAAACGTTGACAGAGGTTTTAGAGAAACGCCTAGAGGATCTCGTGAGTATTGCATTGAGAAGAATGATGGAATATCATTCACTAGATGTGAATATAAGGACATAGTTACAATAGAATCCACTGTTTTGAGGACTTTACCTCTTTACATGCAGATTCTCCAAAGAAGCTGAAAGATATGATCATTCCCTGTCTTTATCCCAACTCTTTGTAAAACAAAGGAACAGGTGAAACTGATCTAACGGACATTTTTAATCATAGAATTAGTGAGCGAGGTATAAGCGTTGGCTGACCATTTCCACGTGGTTGATTAATGCATTAATTCAAATTGCTTGAATTCTTGAAAAAAGATGACATTTAATATGAACTCCAGGCACTAAATTGCGGAAACCTATCTACAAAACAGTCTACTTCAGTATTCAGAATACATGGGATCTCGCACATTAGGATGTAGTGTACCAGTAGATACTAGATATAACGAAATACGT
>BLKR01016616.1:0-23584 GCA_011170035.1 Teleogryllus occipitalis | reverse complement strand
ATCCTCACCATCCTTCTCTACCATCGACAAATACATGCACAAACCAACGCAAACAGGCTAGGAAGCGCGTCAAAACCAAAACACGTAAAGCTACGCATCCTAGCTCACTTGAAAACAAAGACATTCCTACTGAGCCTAAAAAACAGGTACTTATTTTAGCTGACAGTCATGGCCGCCATCTTTCCTCCATTCTCAGTAGGAAGTTACCCTCCAATTTCTCAGTCTCATCTATTTTTAAACCTAACGGGAGGTTTGCAGATGTGACTGCAGAGTTGGACACCCACAAAAAGACACTGACCAATCAGGACACAGTCATTATCATAGGAGGGCAGAATGACATTAACTTGGGCGGTAACTTTACACCTGAACAACATGTTAACAAATTACAATGTGCCGCCCAAAATACTAACATTGTAGTCTCAACTCTGCCCTTCTGGTACAACAGACCAACACTATGCAGCGAGATTAAGCACGCAAACCAACAATTAAAACTGCAGCTGAGAGAAACAAATGTCACACTTTTTGAAATTAATTTCCTCTCAGCAAAACACTTCACCCGGCATGGTCTTCACATGAACCTTGCTGGAAAACATGCAGTCGGTAACAAGCTTGCACAATACATCATCAACTCCAGTCCTACGCAGTCTCCTGCCAAAAATCCATCCCTTTCACCTTCCTTACGTTCTCCACCCCCCCACCCTTATTTCGAACCCTGTTGCCTCTTCCTCTGAACCTACTCCCGTTTCTTCCATTCCCACTACCAATTCATCTACACCCTGATGCCCCATCTTCCTCACAACCTGTCACTGCCGGGACACACTACAACCTTCGACCACGCACTCGAGGTAAAAATGGAGTAAATATATAGCAACTACAGTCAGATGCAGCAGAAAAACATTCGTGTAGGTACTTGCTGAAACTAAACATTCTTCACCATAATGTTCAATCCCTTTCAAATAAAACTGAGTTTATCGAGGCAGCTCTACAGAGCGATCTAAATCAAATGGATGTTCTTTGCTTTACAGAACATTGGTTATCTCCTAATGAACTTAGCATTTTCCAAATTCCAAACTTTTACCTCGCAGGCTTTTATTGCAGAGAGAGAGAATCGCATAAAGGTCCTACGTATGGGGGTTCTTGTATTTACGTTAGAAATAATATTGATTCTATCCCCTTGGCGGAATTAAAATGTGTATTCCATTGAAAATATTTTCGAAATTTCTGTTGTACATCTTACTTCACTAAAAGTGATAATACTTTGCATCTACAGACCTCCAACAAAGAGAACTGCAGATTATATTTTGTTCTTAGAAAACCTGGAGATAACACTTAACAAAGTCAGCAATCGCTCTTTTGAATCCATTGTTGTATGCGGAGATTTTAACATTGATTTTCTGGTCGAATCTTGCGAGAAAGAAAAGTTTCTCAATTTAATTAATTCCTTCAATTTAGACATTACAATTAATGTACCTACACGGATCACACAAAATTCGATGAAGGCAATTGATCAAATTATAATTAACAAAACTACTACTCGATATGAAGTTGAAACAAAAGATTTAGGATACAGTGACCACGATGCACAAATTCTTACCATTATAAGAAATGCGATCACTGACACAATAAATAATACACGTATGACTAGATTGTTTACAAAAAGTAAAATAAAATTATTCATTGATTACTTGATGCAGGAGTCATGGGAAGCGGTTTATAATACTGTTGATACAAACGACAAATATAATTCTTTTTTTTTCAACTCTTTCATTTCATTTTAACACTTGCTTTCCTCTTCAAAAAAGAAAATTAAATATTTCACGGAAAAGCAATTCTTGGATAACACAAGGGATTAGAACATCTTGTAAAAACAAGCGAATTCTTTCTTTCATTTCTAAACGTCATAACGTATCTCAAGATTTCCTTATCTACTTTAAAAAATACAAAACATTGTTACGAAAAGTCATAAGACAGGCTAAAATCATGAAACACGATCAGGATATTTTGAACTCAAATAACAAAACAAAAGCAATGTGGAATATAATAAAAAATACTACCAAATCAACTAGAAAACCCGTAGAGAATGTTTTAAAATATAACGATATAAATGTGAACGATCCGGCAACAGTGGCTAATCTCTTTAACCAATACTTTTCGAGAATTGCTGCCGATCTCACTAAGGGTCTTCAGCCACAAAATTCAAAAACAGACAGTTCACCCAAAATTTTAGACACGATGTTCGTTTCCGAAACTTCTTCCTATGAAATTCTCAAAATAATCGGTAAACTAAAAAATAAATATTCGTCCGGTTTAGATGAATTCCCGGATTCTTTGTTAAAGACCTGTGCGTATGCCATTATACACCCGTTAACTCACATATTTAATTCATCGTTATGCACCGGAACGTTTCCAGATATTTTCAAAACAGCTAAAATTAAGCCGCTCTTCAAAAAAGGCAACAAAAATGAAATTCAAAATTATCGGCCCATTTCTCTTCTATCAGTTTTTCAAAAATATTAGAGAGACTTTTTTACGTACGAATGGAAACCTTTCTCAGTAAACACGACGCGCTTTCAGATTGCCAACATGGATTTAGAAAATCAAAATCAACGGAAACAGCTATATTTTCTTTTCTTAAAGATGTCGCCTCATCATTGGATCAAAACGAGGCACCTATTGGATTATTTTTAGATCTCTCAAAAGCTTTTGACGTCATTGATCATGACATTTTACTTTCCAAATTACCTTCATATGGAATTCGTGGTATTGCTCTAGATTGGTTATGTTCGTACCTTAAACAACGATCTCAGAGAGTTGAAATACCTTACTGGAATGATGGAACATTACGTACGCACCTTTCCGACTCTTTGCCCATTGCATGTGGAGTTCCTCAAGGATCGATTTTAGGCCCTATTCTGTTCCTACTTTACGTAAACGATATGCCCTCGACGATTCGAAACGGAAGAACGGTTCTCTTTGCGGATGATACGAACATCCTTTGCAATAAAGAAACCGTAAATAATACAATATCAGATGTTTCAAATTGGTTCCGAAATAACAAATTAATAGTAAACGAAAATAAAACAGTTTTAATGCAGTTTTCCATTTCAAATAAACAATTCTGTGCTCCATTGAAAATGAACGGTGTACCATTGACTGATGTTAAGGCAACAAAATTTTTAGGTCTCTCAATTCAGTCAAACCTTAAATGAAACGTCCATTTAAATGAATTGAACACAAAATTAAGTTCATTATGCTACGCGTTCAGAATTCTTGCAAATTCAGTCAGCCTTCATACTGCTCGTTGTGTATACTTCGCGAATGTTCATTCCCGCCTGAGATATGGCATAATATTCTGGGGAAATACATCTTATAGCTCCCAGACTTTTAGATTACAAAAACGAATTGTACGAATAATAACCAAATCCCACCCACGTGATTCATGTAAGCCTCTCTTCATTAATCTAGGAATTCTACCATTACCTTGTCTGTTTATTTACGAATCAGTGGTTTTTGTCAAAAATGACTTGCTTAAGGGCGGGAATATATTTTCAGAAAATGCCGATGTCTATTACTATAACACTCGACGTAGAAATCATATTCATCAGGTGACAGTATCAACAGCTAATTACAAAAAATTCACATACAATACATGTACATTATTTTACAACACTTTGCCAGATGACATTAAACGATTAAATTCAATAGAAAAGTTTAAATCCCAAGTGAAATCGTTTCTGCTGCATAACTGTTTCTATACAATTAGAGACTATACTGAGCATCACAAGAAAAGTAACATTAATTTTAACAATGATACATAATGCATTATTTACCATTTGGACTGTATAAATGAGTATAAACAACCTGTAACAACTATTGTACTACAGCTTCCGGGTCAATGACCCCCATCTCGATCAGGTTTTTCGTCCAGTTTCCCTGATCCATTGAGCAAATGCTGAGATGGCCCCTTGTTTTGCTTCTGGACATAAATGTAACTTCATTTTCTGTGCACGTCTTCTAGAATTCAGTGGGAAATACAATTATTCAAATTATCGTTTCCATGTTGTCGCGGCAGGAAGTATTATTCCGAAGGACAACATGGATAAGAGCCAAAATTTATTGCTTATTTATCCTTGAAAATAGATTTTATTACATGGGAGTTTTTTTTCTCCTTTTTCAAAATTTAAGTAGTATATGACTTAGTGTAGGGATCACAGAGTTTTGAAAATGTGCACACAATTCACTTTTCCCCATAGCACGTCATACGCAGTTTTTAACTGTTTTTTGACGTAAAATAAATAAATAAATAAACTATATTCTTCCTCAACTTTTCCCTAACAACAATATTTTAACAACGCTTTTTAACTTGAAATGTACGATTACGATTATCTTCGAAATTTTGTGAACTCCTTGCCCGATTTTGCTGATTGTTCTTTCTAACAATTATAAGTATTATGCTTTATTGAATGTTTATGTTAAATTTGACTTTCTTCCGCGCATTCGGTTAATTTAGAAAAAATGTTTGCGCGCGGCGCTGCCGTCTTCTGTCTTTTTGAATATAAATCTTAACATTTTATTGGAAAGTCTTTATTCTCTGGAACAACAAATTAGCGCAATGATCGCAAATCATTACAATACATTTATTGGGGTCATTTTTTATAATAATTTTAGTCTCTGAAATTAAACACAATGACAAACTATGAGTCTTTACATTGGCCTGACCGAGGCAGTAGTTACGATCATGGAAGTATAGATCTTTCTGTTGGAATTGTACGACCACTAACATAATCTTCTTCACAAATATCTTCTTCTAATTCAAGAAGGGTCCGGAGATATTTGCATGAATCTGCAGTACTCGTTTCCATTTTAAAATATTGCAGGAATGCTTGCTTCCCTTCTCGCCTTATTAGCTAGCAGGAACCGCGATGTTTCAGCTGTTCTCACATTATGGTTATGACTTTTCTTTATTGTTATTCCTTTCTGAAAATAAAAATAAGTTATTTAATAATTAAATAACGATTTTAGTTAAAATGAAAATTTCTGTCAATTTAAAGATATAAACCAAAGAAAAGTTATAACGCTCACAATTGAATGTGTCAACCTTTCCGGATTTACTGATCATTATCAATAAAGTCTATTGAGACAATAAATCATGATAAATTTTCTAAATTGCACGTATTTAAATATTATTATTATTATTATTATTATTATTATTATTATTATTATTCTGATATCAATATATTTCCCAACACTCCTATTTTTTCCATTAAATGGGAACCCATTTCCTTTCCATCAGCAATTGTGACAGGTGCATTAAAACAGATGACAATTTCTTATGTCTCAAAATAATAAAATTAAATAAAATAACTGTAGGATAATGTATAATTTTTAGCATTAAAATTACTTGTATTACAGTAAATTTAATAGCATTTTTATGTTTTTAATTATACGTTACAAGAAGCCATAGGTGTATTACTAAAATTGTAGAGCGTGTGGTTTTGTGTAAACCGATTTTGGTAGTGCCAGCGTAAGAGAGGTTGCATTTACGCTCGCTGTGGCTCTGCAGGACTCCGTAGAAAGAGAACATACGAATTTCGCGCGTTCTCGCGCTGTGTGTCTGCTAGCCAATCAGGGAAGTCCGGTGCCGAATACATGTGCAGATTGCTTCTATGCGGCCGGGACGGCGACCCGCTGGTGGGAGAGTCCTGCTTGGGAGCACCCTCTCCACTAAGGCCTCGGCGCTCTGTCGTGACGTCACATCTAGAAGGCAAGCGCTGTTTTACCTCAGAGAACACGCAAGGTCACACGACGAACGACCTACGTGCTAATCGTGCCTAAGTTTTAAATTTACTATTCACAATATTAATAATTACCGTAGTTATAAGAGTAAATATTGAAGTTGTAATAAAACTCACAATCAGGAACGCGAAAGATGCGTACATGCAATTCAGCTAATTAATTTTCGGTAGTAGCTCAGAGAGTATTTTCTAATAAAAGAGAAAATACTAATTTACTGGATTATCTAATTTCAGCATTTTATCTTTATTAATATCCCCATTTACAAGCCATGGATATCTTATTCAAATAAAATTCAAGAATTAAATAAATTCCAAAATTAGACATGTTTATTACTTCTAGACATAGTTTAAATTATACAACAATTAAATTTAATAATAAAATATATGAAGTTGATTGCACACCAATAGAAGGTTCACTAGTCGACTTTTTTCATGATATTGTTTTTTAGATTTGATACACAGAAAATTTATTGAACACAGCATTACTATAAATAAAATGTGAAAAATATCTTCCCTACTGTAACCTCATTATACATTTCTGGCATTACAAATTGAGTAAATATTGTTCGGTCAATAATATAAAATTAAATATACAATTTACCTTCCAACAAAAACCATTTAATTAACAACACAAAAGATACAAATTGTAAGAATGGAACTAGAAAATGTAGTTTAAGGCTTTGAATTCATATAGATTCAATTCAAATACAATAATAATAAACATTATTTTACAACACTGCCAGATTGCATTAAACGGCTGAAATCGAAGCAAAAGTGTAAGGCTTGAGAAAAATCTTTTCTGCTACATAACTGTTTCTATACAGTTAGAGACTATACTGAGAATCAAAAAAGAGAGTAATATTAATTTTAACAATGATATGTATTGTATTATTTACCATTTGAAGTGTTTAATTCTAAACAACCTGTAACATGAACATCTGCTTCTTGGTAAACGACCCCCCATCCTCATCAGTTTCGGCGTCGTTTCTCCCATTCTTTGAGCGAACGGCGAGATGGCCCCTTGTTTTGTTTCTGGACATAAATGGTACTTAACTATCTGTGCACATCTAAAGTTTATTGGGAAATATAGCTCTTAAAATTATTATTCCCCATGTCACGTCGGGAAGTATATTACTTCATGAAGGACATGAGGAAGAATAGCACATATCTAAAGCTGATTTGCCCTTGAAAAATAAATTTTATTACACCTAAGCGAATATTTTCACATCCATTCTTGCCCCATAAAAAAACTCCATTTCTTTTGTATTCAGAATCCAACTGTGACATTGGGTAGGTATTCCAGAATTAAGGTATTCCTGAATTAATGCATTATTTACCATTTGGACTGTATAAATGAGTATAAACAACCTGTAACAACTATTGTAACACAGCTTCCGGGTCAATGACCCCCATCTCGATCAGGTTTTTCGTCCAGTTTCCCTGATCCATTGAGCAAATGCTGAGATGGCCCCTTGTTTTGCTTCTGGACATAAATGTAACTTCATTTTCTGTGCACGTCTTCTAGAATTCAGTGGGAAATACAATTATTCAAATTATCGTTTCCATGTTATCGCGGCAGGAAGTAATAAGAGCCAAAATTTATTGCTTATTTATCTTTGAAAATAGATTTTATTACATGGGAGTTTTTTTTGTTTTTTTTTTCTTCCTTTCAAAATTCAAAATTTATTGCTTATTTACCCTTGAAAATAGATTTTTTTACATGGGAGTTTTTTTGTTTTTTTTTCTCCCTTTCAAAATTCAAAATTTATTGCTTGTTTATCCTTAAAAATAGATTTTATTACATGGGAGTTTTTTTTCTCCCTTTCAAAAATTCAAAATTTAAGTAGTATATGACTTAGTGTAGGGATCACAGAATTTTGAAAATGTGCACTCAATTCACTTTTCCCCATAGCACGTCATACGCAGTTTTTAACTGTTTTTTGACGTAAAATAAAATTTAGAAAAATAAGGAAAAGTGCAGGTTAGTGTGGAGAGGGTGCTGCACAGAGGCGCTCGGTGGCGCCTGGGTGGGGGGCGAGAGGGGGACCGACGAGGACCATTATTGTTAAAACAAAATAAACAAGACCACTCCAAAAAATCAAATATCAAAATAACTCAAAATTTTACCAGATATTGATTTTTTTTAAGCAATCTTTACTTTTTCGCCTTCAAAGAATAGAATGTATTGCAATTGGACTGAAATCCGCGATTCTTCGACATAAAAACTCTTATTGATAGGTCCTGGTAACGCAAAAGTTGCTTTATGCAGTAAATTACTTCCTCTAACACGTGGCATATCAGAAAACATGTTTTGTGGATCCTTGATACCGAAAAATCGAATAACGGCAAAACGCCTGTCTATCCGGCTGTCCGTCAGTCTGGGAACAAAGCTAGCGTCTAAACTGTTCTGCCGATTGTCTCCATAACTGATATTCACCAAACGCTCTGGCTGATGTCGCGGCCCTGGAATTTGAAATTGATATTTTAATTTTTATAGTACTTTACACGAAGCCTCTGGGACATTCTTCAAATTTTCAAAAAAATGGCTAAATCTTTTTGATTAAATTTTGTTGTTGGATAGTGTAAAGGACGTTTAAGAGAATGTTGTAGGTCTCAAGTTCGTTGAAAACCCTGATTTTTCGAAAATTGCAAAAGTTCAGAATTTCCTTTCAAGCAATCCTCAAACCTTTATTAAAATTAGCCCATTTACGTTTTCTTTTCTAAAAATACAATTTAAATGTAATATGAAAGGAAAATAGCTGGCCTTCAGGGAATATCAGATTCCGCGCCAAGAGACAGTTGAATTTCTGTGAATTACGACTCATTGTTGGGACATGATATAGCTGTATGTGAATCAGTTATAATTCTCAAATTAGTGTTAATATTTGCTTGAAAAGATTTAGTTTTCGCACCAAAAGTTTCTACGACTTGTAATGAGTTTTATAAAAAATGACTGAGATGTGTTGCTTTGGAGAGAATTTGTGGTATAAATTAAATTACATAACCTTTACTAAGGGCGAGAAAGTACGTACAAAACACAAAATGCAAATAAAGTTACGAAACTGATAACACTTTATTTGCAGAAGTAAAAATAGGGTTCAAAAGTCAACTATTAAAAACCAAACTTATGAAATAGTTAATCAGAATATAAAAAGTTATTTCAGTATTAATTATTATATATTCAAGTCGGGTAAAGATCCCAGAAATTACGAGATAAAATTGTCAACGAAAACAATAATATCAGTAATAAAATCATGCTATAAACGTAAAGAATACATCTTGAGATCTAAAGAAACACTTTGAGACACAAAAGAATTGTATCATGAAATGTATAAAAAGGTCTATAAAACAAGCAAAGGCCGGGTCACTCTATAGCATTGGGTGAGTAATTTTCATAAAAATGTATTAATGGAAAATGGAGACACACAACTGTTCACACATTTCCAGTTACGGTGGAATCGCTTATGCTCATATAATCTTTGAAGACTCAGTGCATATGCTGTTAAGAATTTATAATAAATACTGTTTTATTACCTATATATTCCAGCCATTATTTCTATCAAAACTCTTAGAAACTTATTCGATTGGCATCTTGACCACGGTTAATCCCATCTTTACTTTTCCTCAACCGCTTTGTTATTTTAACTTTAACGGCGGACCCTGAACATACTTCGTAGTACTGAATACATTTGAATTAACCCAATAGTCTGCTTCTTCGATTTTGTTTCTGCTTGACCCCTTTAGTTAAATGGTTAACTGTACATTAACAGCATGTCACGCAGTAACAGTTGCGGCTCTGTCGTATCCCTAAAGTAACCTCTGCTCTCCGTCTCTCTCCACAAAGAGTCTTAGCAAGGCAACAGAGAAGAGCTTCCGACTCGTATCTGGACTGGGAAAACGGGTGGACAAGACGGAAAAGCACTCAACAAAATACAACCAAAGCAAATGCAAACCAGAGAGCTTATTACTTTCTCGTATACGCACGTATATACGGAGTAATATACGTAGTATAGAGAACGTTATGTAATGCTACAGAAAACCGATTTCGAGATTTCAATTAAAATACACGTATCAGGGTGCCCTCATACCGAAAAAGTGTTTTTTCCAAAACGTCCGCCCGTCCGTCAGTGGACACAACTAGCATCTAAACCACCCGGAGAACTTTTTCCCAAATGCAAATTCCCCGGTCGATCTGGCTTGACTCGAAGCGTTGCGAGTTAAAAAAAAATCTTTTGGATGATTATTCATGAAACCTCTGCGACATTTTCAAAATTTTCTAAAATAGTGGCTCCAAATTGTTTTTTTTTTATTTCTTGTATTGATTGATTGTTCAGTGGTTCCGGGCGCGCCAACTACTGTAGTCATTAGTCCCGTAAGTGTAGTGTGTGTTTTGCTCGAGAGGTGGCGGTGGTCTTCCCAGCGTCGACCTACCGTCAGCTAACGGATGGGGGGGGGGGGGCAACCAGGTATCCTCTACCGGCGGGGCACCGCCCCAGCCAGGAGAATTTCTAAATCCCCGACCGGTCTCCCGGCATGTATGGTAGTGTAGTGCATGTGAGTATGTGTGTGGAAGGGGAGAGGATAGGACAAGAAGAGGAAGGAAAGATCGCGCACGGTTCATGGCCCGTTTGTTAGGGTACTACTCCGGCATTCGCCTGGTGTTGATAGGAGAAACCACGGAAATCTATCGATCAGAGCAGCCATCCGATAGAATTCTCCTCCAGTCAGCGACTGAATTCGACCTAGATGAAAAGCTAGTGTTGAAAATCCTGCCGCCGTCAGGAGTGGAAGCCTAGGACCTCCCGGTCAGAGGCGCTGCAGTAACATCAGTTGATGCACTGAGCCACCGCTCACGGTTGTAAGAATAAAGTAAATTTCACTTATAAGGCTGGCATATGTTCAATTATGTGGCCGTCTATAAATTACTTGAGACGATTTTGGCGATTTTTCGACTCCCTTACCCCGTGGTGAGATGTCAGATTTTGGCTCGACCCCCTCCCCACTACTAAGCTCACGTAAGATTTTTCAAAATGCGTATTTTAATGTAAAATGTTTATTTTTAATTGATTGATTGACTGATTGATTGATTGACTGATTGATTGATTGAATTAATTGAGATTTATTTAAGACACATAGTTTGCTTAATTATATTTAAGATTAGATACGAATATTTTTTTAGAAAAAACAGAGACTTAATTACAGTGAATATTATTGCACTTCTAAAAACTGCTTTTAAAAATACAGTTAATGAGACTTGTCTAATTAATGATAACATTTTTTTTAGATTCATTTTTCAGTATACTACGCTACTTATTCTAGCATTAACATACCCGCGATAAAAATTATTGTCAAAGATTTAGCGTTATTTTAGTACAGAAACATGTTTTACTTAAATTGTCCAATCGTCCAATATTGTGAGCAATATATGCAATTTAAAAAATAACAAAAATAAGATTTCTTAAAAAACCGCTGCACATTTTTACTTTAAACCTTTGGTAGGGATAGTCTTAAATGTTCTCAATGAGATGACTTAACGCCAAAACGTTTTTGCAAAAACGAGCTCAAAATTCCGAATTTTCAAAAATGATCAAATGCCATTTTTTTCAAAATCAGCTCCAATTTTTGTTTTCAAACTTTTCGTACGGATGGTGCTAATTGCAGTCTTTAAGATGACATAAAATTAATTTTTCTGTATTCTTTTGTTTTTTCAAAAACTACACAAACGTAATTTTTTTTAAATCTCTTACTCTATTAATATACACATTTCCAGCGATTTGTATACATTATAGCATTTGTGAGTGGATGTGCTTCAAATGCCTTTGAATGACGTTTATCTAGTAAAACTCAGAAGATTTTTAGTGAAAAAGAGCTTCAAATTTCTCATTTACAGTAACGTGTAAACGCCACTTTCTTAAAAACGCCTCCAAAGTTTTGAACTGAAATATCCTTGTAGGACGAGGTTTTCCTGTTTTATAATATCCTTAAAGTAATATTTCAGTTCTACCATTAGGAAACAGAAAAATTGGAACATTTCAAAGAAATGTACTTTGGGCAGCGATAGATGGTAGCTGGTAAGAGGATGGGGCAAGACCGAAAAGCGGACTAGACAAAAGAAATTACAAAACTAACCAGTTTGAGAAAGTCTGTGGCATTCTTTGAAACCACTAGTTTTAAGATAATTAAGCGCGTGTTAGATTGTATGTATCTAAAACGGAACATTTCAGATGCGCGTTTGCAATATATGTTACGAAATCAACTTTCTTACAAATCAAATATAATGCTGCTGCGCTTCTAAGACCACTATATCTTCGCCATGAATTGTCAAAGTTACCCCTCCCCTCCCCGTTTTCAGCGTACTCGGAGTCAAGGATGAGCGGATTTTTAAGAACAAAAGTAACTGCAACCACGTTCTTGTTCATCTTTCAGACGGCCAGTTCGTTACTCGATCGGAAAACAGGGGCGAGATTTCGGATCTTTTATGGGGGGGGGGGGCATTTGGGGGAGAAGGACTTTTAATAAAAAGTTAAAATTAGTGTATTATAAAACAGTTTTATAAAAACGTATGTAAATTATTTTAGTTTAAATAATATTAACTTTAATAAAAATTACGCCTCATTGTTGTGACCTGAATGAAAAGCAGTTATGTCAAATTTGTGTTGATATTTGCCTGAAAATATTTAGTTTTCGCACCAAATGTTCTACGATTTGTAATGAGTGACAAAAATGATGACTGAGATGTGTTATTCGGGGAGATGTTATTATCGGAGAGATATTATTCGGAAAAATGTTATTCAGAGAGAAATTGTGGTATAAATAGTATTACATAACCATTAATAAAGACGATACAATACGTGCTGTTTTAGCTTCACTAGTTTAAGAGTAAATTTGAGTGTTATGACTCACGATTTTAAGTATGACACTATTTAAGCCCTTACGCAAGCCCTGAAGTAAGTCATTTTTTACAAAAACCACTGATTCGTAAATAAAAAGACACGGTAATGGTAGAATTCCTAGATTAATGAAGAGAGGCTTACAAGAATCACGTGGGTGAGATTTGGTTATTATTCGTACAATTATTTTTTGTAATCTAAAAGTCTGGGAGCTGTAAGATGTATTTCCCCAGAATATTATGCCATATCTTAGACGGGAATGAACATTCGCCGAATATACACAACGAGCAATATGAAGGCTGACTGAATTTGAAAGAATTCTGAAATTTGAAATATAACAGAACGAACTTAATTTTGTGTTCAATTCATTTAAATGGAAGTTCCATTTAAGGTTGGAATGAATTGAGAGTCCTAAAAATGTTGCCTTAACATCAGTCAATGGTACACCGTTCATTTTCAATGGAGTACAGAATTGTTTATTTGAAATGGAAAACTGCATTAAAACCGTTTTCTTTTCATTTACTATTAATTTGTTACTTCGGAACCAATTTGAAACATCTGATATTGTACTATTTACGGTTTCTTTATTTCAAAGAATGTTCGTATCATCCGCAGTATGATATGGAATATATGGAAATTTAAATACTGAGTGATATCGAAACTATACGATTGTATAGCAACAATCGTGTAGCAACTATATGATTTTCCCTATGGAAAACTCGTATATTTCGGCGAACATTTGGAACATGAAAAGGAAGCAAATCTTATGGAAGAATAGTTCTTTCTATTTCAGCTTTTTTTAATTTTATTGTTATTCTTTCACTTCATCTGATAGTGGAAGCTCTACGATTTTTAAAAACATTCATTAATTTTTGGGGGTACTTTACATGCAGCCCCTGACACATTTTCAAAATTTTCTTAAAAAGGTTCTCACCGGGAGCGGTAGCTCAGTGCATCAACTGATGTCACTGCAGCGCCTCTGACCGGGAGGTCCTAGGTTCGAGTCCTGGCGGCGGCAGGAATTTCGACACTAGCTTTTCAGCTACGTCGAATTCAGTCGCTGTCTGGAGGAGAATTCTAGCGGCCAGCTGGTCTGATCGGTAGTTTTCCGTGGTTTCTCCGATCAACACCAGGCGAATGCCGGAACAGTACCCTACCAAACGGGCTACGGACCGCGCGCGATCTGTCCTTCCTCTTCCTTGTCCTATCCTCTCCCCTTACACACACACTTACACTAACATGCACTACACTACCACACATTCTGGGAGACCGGTCGGGAGCTTCGAGCTTCTCCCGGCTGGGGCGGTGCCCCGCTGGTGGGAGAGCCCTGGTTAGGGGGAAACCCCACTAGCCGACGGTAGGTCGGCGCCAGATCTGGCCATCCAGCGGGGGAAGATCATAGCCATCTCTCGAGAACAAACATACACTGCACATACGGGAGTAATGACCAAAGCAGTTGACGCGCCCGGAAACACGAAAAAATCAATCAATCAAAAACGGCTCTAAATTTTTTCTTTACATTTCGTGTAAGAATAGATTAAAATACGCTTGTAATGGCTGCATAGGTTCGAATTTTATTGCGAACTTCGCACTTTCAAAAATGTCAAATAATTGAATTTTTTTCGGCGTCTTCCTACAACAAAATTAAAGATACAGATTTTTGCTTAAAATGAAATTTGTTAATGGGAGCTTTCAAGAAGGTCATGTACATTGTTTTGAAACTTTTATCAATATTGCGGACTTCCGCGCAATATTGCGTGCAATGTGAGCAATGTTAAAAAAATAACAAAAACAAGATTTTCTCAAAAAGTCTCCAAATTTTTTCTTCCGGCTATTCCAACGGAAAGTGCCAATTGAACTGTTTAATATGACATAAAGTTCATTTTGCTATATTCTTTTTTTTTAATTGCAAACTTTATTTTTTTTAATATCTCTCACGCCGTTAATATGCATATTTCCAGAGATTTATAAACACTATTGCGTTTGTGAGTTGAAATACCTCAAACAACTTTAAATGAATTTTTCAAAAACTCAAATATTGCTTACTAAAGAGATTGAAATTTCGAATTTTCACTTACACTTAAACGTCACTTTCTTACAAAAACTGCTCCAAATTTTTCAATGAAAATTGCTATTTAGGACAAGGTTTTACTCTTCTTTTATATTGCTAAAGTAATATTTCGGTTCTACTATTAGAAAACCGAAGAGTTGACAAATTTTCAAAAAACATGTACATTGGACGGCAGTAGGTGACAGCTGGCAAGAGGCTGGGACAAGACCGTAAAGCTAGTCCACACTAAAGAAATTAGAAACTTCCCTTAAACCATTTTTTCTTAAAAACGTCACAACATTTTTGTATTAAATTGGGATCTGAGATAGCTTACAAAACGCTAAAGAAAATGGTGCAGGTTTCATGTTCGTTAAAAGGCCTGATTTTGCGAACATTTAAAAAATAAAAAAGCTTTCGGCGTCTTCCTACAACTACAATCGTGGATACAATGTTTTTCTTCATGAAATGTATTCATAAAAGCAAATCGTCAAATAAGGTCTAGTTTAGTTTTTTTAAATATGAGTATTTTTGTATAATTTCGCGACAATCCTGATAGTCCGCTCCGAATTGACTGCGCTTCATGAGCGTAATTTCAAACAGAAGGAAGCTTCCTAAGTTAGAATTTGTATATTATTTCATATTTCTTTGTTTGTTTCTTATATTCGACCTTTTATTATACATTTACAAATTAATCTTTTAGAAATTATTTAAACCCTATTTGAAATATATGAAATAATAATTACTAGAAAAACAACGCTCTTTGGTATCAGGGGACGCCAATACCTCTATTTCCATTGAAATTTCAAAACCGGTTTTCCGCTGCATTACATAACTTTCTCTATACTACTCTGTCTATATTACTCTGTATATTCGTACGTATAGGAGAAAGTAACTAGTACTACTACAGAAAGACACTCTCATGGACTATCTCGTAGTAAGGTTTTCTAATTTTCTTGGTGTGAATTGTTACTGTACAGTTCTTGCCTGTGCCATCTACATTTTTTTTAATTTATTTGTTTCTTCTATTTGGAAACTTTTCAGTTTCCAAATAGTAGAATCGAAATATTATTTTAATAATATTTAAGAAGGCTAAAACCTCGTCCTAAATTACAATTTTCATTAAAACATTTGAAGCCGTTTTTAAGAGAATAGCGTTTAGTGTCACTGCAAATAAGATTGAATCTTTTTTCCAGGAATCTATGTGTTTTCGAAAAATTTCATTTGAAGTCATTTGGAAAACTTCCACTCACAAATGCAATAATGTATAGAAATTGGTAAAATGTAGGTAATTATTAACGGCGTGAGAGATATTTAAAAGAAATTACATTTGTGTAATTTTTGAAAAACCAAAAGAATACACCAAAATGAACTTTAGACCTTATTAAACAGAGAAATTAGTATTATCCATTTGAAAAGTATTAAGAAACAATTTGGAGCTGTTTTTGAGAAAATGGCATTTGAACGTTTCTAAAAATTTCTGAATTTTGAGTTCGTTTTCACAGAAGACTATCGAGTTTTCAAGAAACATTATCAGGCATTATTTACAGGGCATGTACTACACATAAATACAATAATGTAAACATACTGCAGTTAATGTAAATATTAACAACGTGAGAGGCAAATCAAAAAAATTACATTTTTCTAATTTTTGCGAAAACAAAAGAAAAGAGAAAAAAGACGTGTATATCATCTCATAACATACATTTCGCACTTTCCCTACCAAAAGTTGAAAGAAAAAAATTGGAACCGTTTTTGAGAAAATCTTGTATTTGTTATTTTTTTAAATTGCAAAGATTGCATGCACTAATGCACGATATCTACTAAAAGCTTCAAAAATATGATCTTGACCTTAAAGAAAGACCATAATGAATGATGAAAAACAAATTTCATTTGAAGGAAAAATCTCTTTCTTCAATTTTATTGTTGTAGGAAGACGCCGAAAAATTCAAACTTTTCCAATTTTCAAAAGTTTAGAATTAAGTGATAATCGGGCCTATGCCACCTTTATAAGTGTATTTTACTTTATTCTTACAAGAAATTGAAAGAAAAAATTTGGAGCTGTTTTTGAGAAACTAAAAAACGTCCCGGAAGCTTCATGTAAAGTACCGTCAAATTTTAAGGAATGCTTTTCAAAATTTCAAAGCTTCAAGTAGAGCCAGAGGTTTCTTCAGTTTGAAACGTTCGTGCGAATGGTTTAGGCGCTAGTAGAGTTCACAAACGGACGGACATATTGCTTTCAATTGGTCATCAAGGACCCATCAAACAGAGATTCCGGCTAAACCACGTGTTAGAGGATTTTTTCTTTTAATTTAGCAACTGTATCTATCCACATTCTCGTTCTCAGAGCCCGGGAATGATTTTCTTCTGCCGAAAATTTGCCGTTTTTCTGCGCAGCACTACATAACTTTCTCTATACTACGTATATTACTTCGTATATACGTACGTATTCGAGAAAGTAAAAATATACGCACCTTCTTGCACATTTGAAAGGGGAAGCATATAATTTAATAAGCGCTTTAACCGTGTCATGAGAAATCTTTGATAGAGCTTGGGAATTGTTAGTTGAAAGATATTCGAATAAAACAAATATAATAGACATCCATATCAAAGCTTGACTCAATTTGCCACCACTTAAGAATAATGCTTCGTCTCTTAAATCATTCATTTCTCAAATTGCCACAAATTGGAGTGGGTTAAACTCAATGACATTAGAGATTGACTTATGCGCAATAATCCTACAGCATGCAGTCCGAAGGTGTTTGCTGTTTGTGTTTCTGATTCTACGCAGTGCGTCTTATGCCTGGAGAATCACCCCCTTTTCAAAAATTGATGCAATTTCAGCAAATGTCTGTGCAGGATCGATCTGGTGTGTCGAAAAAACTCTTTGTGCATGAATTGTTTATTCAAAGCTGTCCCAGACCATGCTTGTAGTAGAAAGAAATGCAGAATATGTAATAACAGTGCCACGCTCGTGGCACATAGCGAATTCGCTAGCCTTACACCACTGAGGTCCGGGTTCGATTCCCGTCGAATCTCATGTGAAATTTGTTCCAACAAAACAGTTTAGCTGTTTCACAAGGGCTAGTCCAACCCCTGCGAAGTGTCCTAAACCCCACCCCTATCATTATTCCTTCCCAATTCTGGCCGCTGGGAAGTGACGCAGGAGGCGCGTACGCGGAGATGCTCCCTGGCGGTCCTCTTGACAACTGACTGCGACGTGACATGACTTAAAGATAATGGAGGATTACTCCCACGCATGTGAATGGAGATTACTCCCCAGCGCTAAAGCGCTCAACGCCACTTAAGGGGCTTGGAGACGCGTTGCGCAAATATGTAGACGCAACAAATTAAAAAAAGTCATCATTCTCTTCGGCACGACCCAAATTATAAAAAAAAACACTCAAGCACCAAGCCAGTGAGTTCTAACAACCCCTAAATCGATTTTTAGTATCTCATGTTAACATACAATCAGAGCCTTCTCCAGATAGAGGACAATGTTCCGTAGATAACACAGAGGCAACAGAGACTGAAAAGGTTCTCTCTCATATGGCAATCGGTGCATCAAAGCTATTACGGGCATTACTCCCTACGGCCAAAATTTTTGTCACAGGATGGAAAAATGAAGTATCATTAAAGCTTTGCTAGACTCGGGTAGTGAAATACGTTTTATAACGAAAGCTTCTGTGCAATTGCTTGGTCTTTCTAGAACAAAATGTAACTATTCTATGTATTCAGTTATGTATTCTATGTATCTAAAGTCAGACTCTAATGGTAAGATGAATGTAATTTTCAAGTCTCGTGTTAGTGATCGTCAAACTGGAGTTCAATGTTTAATAGTGCCGGCAATTTTATCCAGTCTACCCAAGCCCTCAATGAATATGTCAAAGTAAAAAATTCCCCCGCATTTCAAGCTCGCAGATGATACTTTTCATTTGTCAAACAAAGTTGACATCTTATTAAACTCTGCTGTGTTCAATACGAAACTCTCACTGCCTAATGACATTTCTATCATTAGGCAGTGAGAGTTTTGAGCAGGAGCAGTTCAGACCGTGGTGGAAATGTAGTTCAGAGTAGCGAATTCGAGGAAGGGCGTAATGCGAAATATTTATTTCCTCATGGAGCAACAAGTTATCCTAACGAATAATGTAGAATTGTATATGCGAACAATCTTGGAAGGGATTAAGATTGATTGATTTTTTCGTATTTCCGGGCGCGTCAACGGCTTTGGTCATTACTCCCGTAAGTGTAGTGCATGTTTTTTCTCGTGAGATGGCGGTGAACTTCCCCCGCTGGATGGAGAGATCCGGCGCCGACCTACCGTCGGCTAGTGGGGTTTCCCCCTAACCATGACTATCCCACCAGCGAGGCACCGCCCCAGCTGGGACAAGCTCTTAGCTCCCGACCGGTCTCCCGGAATATGTGGTAGTGTAGTGCATGTGTAGTGTGTGTGTAAGGGGAGAGGATAGGACAAGGAAGAGGAAGGAAATATAGCGCGCGGTTCGTGGCCCGTTTGGTAGAGTACTGCTCCGGCATTCGCCTGGTGTTGTTCGGAGAAACCACGGAAAACTACCTATTAGAGCAGCCGACCGCTAGGATTCTCCTCCGAACTGCGACTGACTTCGACCTAGCTGAAAAGCTAGTGTCGAAAATCCAGCCGCCGCCAGGACTTGAACCTAGGACCTCCCGGTCAGAGGCGCTACAGGGACTGACATCAGTTGATGCATTGAGCAACCGCTCCCGATCAATTTTGGTTTTATTTGAAGTCTTAAATTATTAAATGCACTCTTACACTGAGCTCACACATTAAGCACACGACTTCTATTCCATTCGTTCTCAACTCTTCCTAAAATAATAAGTAAAATAACTAGTATTACTTATATAAGCACAATATTTCTACAGCAATGCAATAACTCTAATAATTCATGATTCATAATTCATAATTCCTTTCCGACTCTTTGCCCCTTGCATGTGGAGTTCCTCAAGGATCGATTTTAGGCCCTATTATGTTCCTACTTTACGTAAACGATATGCCCTCGACGATTCGATACGGAAAAACGGTTCTCTTTGCGGATGATACGAACATCCTTTGCAATAAAGAAACCGTAAATAGTACAATATCAGTTGTTTCAAATTGGTTCGGAAATAACAAATTAATAGTAAACGAAAAGAAAACGGTTTTAATGCAGTTTTCCATTTCAAATAAACAATTCTGTGCTCCATTGAAAATGAACAGTGTACCGTTGACTGATGTTAAGGCAGCAAAATTTTTAGGTCTCTCAATTCAGTCAAACCTTAAATGGAACGTCCATTTAAATGAATTGAACACAATATTAAGTTCATTATGCTACGCGTTCAGAATTCTTGCAAATTCAGTCAACCTTCATACTGCTCGTTGTGTATACTTCGCGAATGTTCATACCCGCCTGAGATATGGCATAATATTCTGGGGAAATACATCTTATAGCTCCCAGACTTTTAGATTACAAAAACGAATTGTACGAATAATAACCAAATCCCACCCACGTGATTCTTGTAAGCCTATCTACATTAATCTAGGAAATCTACCATTACCGTGTCTTCTTATTTACGAATCAGTGGTTTTTGTAAAAAATGACTTGCTTAAGGGCGGGAATATTTTTTCAGAAAATGCCGATATCTATTACTATAACACTCGACGTAGAAATCATATTCATCAGGTGACAGTATCAACAGCTCATTACAAAAAATTCACATACAATACATGTATATTATTTTACAACACTTTGCCAGATGACATTAAACGATTAAATTCAATAGAAAAGTTTAAATCACAAGTGAAATCGTTTCTGCTGCATAACTGTTTCTATACAATTAGAGACTATACTGAGCATCACAAGAAAAGTAACATTAATTTTAACAATGATACATAATGCATTAATTTCCATTTGGACTGTATAAATGAGTATAAACAACCTGTAACAACTATTGTAACACAGCTTCCGGGTCAATGACCCCCATCTCGATCAGGTTTTTCGTCCAGTTTCCCTGATCCATTGAGCAAATGCTGAGATGGCCCCTTGTTTTGCTTCTGGACATAAATGTAACTTCATTTTCTGTGCACGTCTTCTAGAATTCAGTGGGAAATACAATTATTCAAATTATCGTTTCCATGTTGTCGCGGCAGGAAGTAATAAGAGCCAAAATTGATTGCTTATTTATCCTTGAAAATAGATTTTATTACATGGGAGTTTTTTTTGTTTGTTTTTTTCTCCCTTTCAAAATTCAAAATGTATTGCTTATTTATCCTTGAAAATAGATTTTATTACATGGGAGTTTTTTTGTTTTGTTTTTTCTCCCTTTCAAAATTCAAAACTTAAGTAGTATATGATTTAGTGTAGGGATCACAGAATTTTGAAATGTGCACACAATTCACTTTTCCCCATAGCCCGTTATACGCAGTTTTTTAACTGTCTTTTTGACGTAAAATAAATAAATAAATAAATAAATAAATAAATATAGTAAAAAACAACTAATTTAACACTTTTGCATTCTAAACGCACGAGTCATATAAACAGTAATTTATTCCAACGAAATCCTCAGAATAGTCAGTAAACTAAAAAATAAATATTCACATGGTTTAGATGAATTTCCGGATTGTTTATTAAAAACGTGTGCACCTGCCATTATACACCCATTAACTCACATTTTCAATGCTTCCTTCTGCACAGGAATATTTCCAGATATTTTCAAAACAGCAAAAATTAAGCCACTTGTTAAAAAAGGAAACAAAAATGAAATTCAAAATTACCGGCCAATTTCTCATTTGACAGTTTTCTCAAAATTATTAGAGATGCTTTTCTATACGCGAGTGGAAACTTTTCTTAGAAAAAACGAAGCGTTTTCAAACTCACAACACGGCTTTAGAAAATCAGTATCTACTGAAACTACCGTTTTTTCTTTCCTTGAAGATGTTGCTTCATCAATGGACAAATATGAACCCGTCGGGATATTTTTAGATCTTTCAAAAGCTTTTGACGTTATTAACCATAACATCTTGGTCTCAAAATTACCTTCTTATGGAATTCGTGGTATTGCCCTAGATTGGAAACCTCGTACCTGAAACATCGATCTCAAAGAGTAGAAATACCGTAGTGGCGCTAAAGGACATTATTTACTTATCTTTCCGATTCTTTGCCAATTGAACATGGGGTCCCACGAGATTCGATCTTAAATCCTATTCTCTTTCTGTTGTACGTAAACGATATGCCCTCATCTATTAAAAATGGAAGAACAGTTCTGTTTGCCGATGACACGAATGTTCTTTGCAAAAAAGAAACAATAAATAATACAATTTCAGAAGTTTCAAATTGGTTTTGTAATAACAAATTAATAGTTAACGAGGGAAAAACTGTCTCAATACAATTTTGCGTTTCAAATCGGCAGTCGTATGCTCCATTGAAAATGAACAATATGCAATTAGCTGATGTTAAGGTAACAAAATTTCTAGATCCCTCAATTCAATCAAACCTCAAATGGAATGTACATATAACAGAATTAAAAACTAAATTAAGCTCATTATGTTGTGCATTCAGAATTCTGTCAGCCTTCATGCAGCTCGTTGCGTGTATTTTGCAAATGTACATTCCCACCTGAGATATGGCATAATATTTTGGGGAAGCTCATCCTTTAGTGCCCAGAAATTTAGATTGCAAAAGAAAATTATCCGAATAATGATAAAATGCCATTCACGTGATTCCTGCAAGCCTCTTTTCATTGAGCTTGGAATCTTACCATTGCCTTGCCTATTTATTTACGAATCTGTAGTATTTGCCAAAACTGTCTTACTTAACGGTGGGCACATATTTTCATGTAATACTGATATTTATAGTTACAACACTCGACGTAGAAATCACATTCAAGTGTCATAATCAAAAGCTCACTACAAGAAATCCACATAAAATACATGTACTTTACTTTACAACGCATTGCCAGATGAAATTAAACAATTAAAATTGGTACACAAATTTAAGTTAAAAGTAAAATCTTTTCTGCTGCAAAACTGTTTCTATACGATTAGAAACTATACTGATCGTCAAAATGAAAAATAATGTTTGCTTTAACAAAACAATGATATAGTATAATCAATTAGTTTAAATTTGTATTGTATAAATTTTAAAAAAGATTTAATATGCCTGTAGCAAGTAATGAACTTCAGCTTCCGGGTCAATGACCCCCATCTCGATTGGGTTACTGTCTGGTTTCCCTGATCCATAGAGCAAATGCTGAGATGGCCCCTTGATTTGCTTCTGGACGTAAGTGTAGCTTCACTATGCGCACGTTTTGTTGAGCTTTCCTTTTGATTGTAGTGGTAGTAGAGCTTAGGGTGAGTTTCTATTTGTTAACAATAGAGAAAAATCAAATCTGTTCGTTCGTTTACCGTTACAAATAAGTTTTCTATAATACGGAAACGAAAATATCTAGTTTTTGAAATGTTAATCTCTCGCTTTTTTAAATTTATTGTTATTATTTATTACTATTATTTTTTCATCTTTCAACTATTAATAGTTAAATTGTTGGGAAGGGATTATAAAACTCAAGAAAGCGTGCGCAGATGATTTTCTCCCCATACGTCACATACAGTTTTTAATTTTTTTACTAAATAAAGAAAAAAAAAGCAGCTCGCTGACCGCTGATCTCGCTGACAATAAGGAATGGATAGAACCACCCTCTTCATAGAACCGACCGTCGCGGAACGGACAGAACCGAGATCGTCAGCTCGTAATAGTTCCCAAAAGTGCCACAATGGCGCTAGTCACCGAATTGCATCGCGGATTTTGCCGCAACCACTGTATTGCACTGTATTATAGGCA